>PVIR01045634.1:0-10625 GCA_004026965.1 Petromus typicus
TGAGGCCTGGCCCCCAACTGATACATCTCTGATCAAAAGTGTATTCTGTACTGACTCACTCAAGAGCCCAGCCCTATTTGACTGCCTATAATATTTTGACCCAAACTACCTGTCCATAATAATGGTACACATATAATAAAAAATGGATTTCTCACCAGAGAGTACTCCAAAAAGAATATTTCTGGTCAACACTCAAACACTTGTCTAGGTGGTCACTCAGTAAAATGGGCTTCTTTTACAGTGTGGCTTCATCAGTCCATAAGGTTTTCTTTGATATCTCCTTTGCAGAAGAAGAGATTCTTCAAAAGGCACTGCTCCTTCTTAACCCAAGGCCCCAAGAGGGAGCATACCACTTTTCTGAAGTCACTAGTCCCCAGATCCAATCAGTGGTGCACCCATTCTCGTGATGTTAGGAAATGTAGGAAAGCTAGTACCCAGCAAATGGAGGACTGGAATTTGTTGAGCAGCTGGCAGGCTATGTGACAGAGGAGAAGTCTGCATCAAGTCTTATTAGCTTTCTCCTTTGCAACCACTTGATCATTTTTAGTAGATGACCAAAGTCTGATCACTTTATCTGGGGATGATCCAGTATTGATTTTTCTATGTAATTTCCCCCCACAATATAAAGTAATTTTTAAACATTCAAGCTTGATTCTTCATTACTTTCAGGAAAGGGAAGTTTGAACTATCATTTTAAAGAATTCTTTTTTTCCTACCTCATTTGTTTAGTTCTCTTTTTTGGCACATAAATTCAATTGCCTATAACAAATAGCCTCAATAGATTTATTGTTATCCTAAGATAACATTTCTGCAGAATTCAGAAATACATGTGGCTTTCTATTGACTAAGTCAACAGAAGTCAAACTACAGTCTACAGTTCTTGAATGAATCGTGAAATCTACTCAGTGATATGTGATGTGCTGAATTCCTTTCCCACTGTTGTATAATAATGATCATAACCAGAACCACTTCTGCCTACAGACATTTGGCACCTCATGCTTCTCTGCGGGTGAGGAGGTTGAGTGCAGGGTCTCAGAAGGCTGCAAACGGGGTGCTGATGAAGCAGTATTCCGTTCTGGAGGCTCAGTAGGGAAGAATCCACTTCCAGTCTCATCCAAGGTGTTGATCTAATCCATTTCCTTATGGCTGAATGGCTGAGGGTTACTGCCTTTTGCTGGCTGTTGGCTGGAGTCTGCCATGATGACCCAAGTTGCTAAAAGCCATGCACACTTCCTTACCATGTACAAATTTTCAACATTGCTTCCTTCACTACACCAGCAAAAAGAATCCCTGACTCCAATCATCTAAAACACACTGTAATTATGAGAATGTATATGACCACCTTTGCTGCATTATCTTTACCAGAAAACAAGTCATGGACTCTGCTCACAGACAAAAGGAGGGATTATCCATAGGTGTCAACATTGGATATACAGATCATGAGTGACCAATTTAAGGTCAATTGCCACATCTACATTTTAAAATGAAACAGAACGGGATTAAGTAAAACGTATCATGATGAGCACACTGATAAAAGTACAGTCATCCCTTCCTATCTACAAGTTCTATGCCTGTGGATTCAACCATTCATGAACTGAAAATATTTGGAGGAAAAAAGTATCTGTACTGAGCATGCCCAGATTTTTTTCTTGTCATTTTCCCCCAAACAGTGTAACAACTATTTACATAACATGCACACTCTCTGAGGTACTACAAGTACCCTAGGGAAAATTTAAAGTATAAAGGCTGAGGATATAGCTCAGTGGTAAAATACCTATTTAACATGACACAACCACAAAAAAATTACCAGGGAGGAGGAGCATAGATTATATGCAAATACTGCATTATTTTATGTAGGGAACTTGACCATCTAGGGTCTTGGGGGCCTGAACAGGGTTACAGAACCAACCCCTCACAGGGACTTTTATAGTTTGGGACAAAAATGGTCCATGTGTTAAAGACTTGGTCCCAACCTTCAGTGTTTTTTTTTCCTTTCTCTTGGTACTGGGGTTCGAACCTAGGGCCTTGGGCTTACAAGGCAGGCATGGTGCCACTGAGCTAAACCCCTGGCCCTCCAACTTGTGATGTTCCTGGGAGTGGTGAATCTTTAAAAGTCAGTTCTAATGAGATGGATTGGGTCACTGGAGGATGTCCTTGAAGGGGACATTGGGACCTTATCCTTTCTTGTCTCTCTCCGATTTGCCACTATGGCACTAACTGGCCCCACCTCACTCTATGCACTCACCATGATGTACCATGATGCCATGGGCCAAGTGACCATGGACTGAAATCTCTGGAACTGTGAACTAGAATAAACCTTTCTTCTTTTTAAGTTTACTCTCTCAATCATTTTGTCACAGTGATGGGAAGCTAACACAGATACCAAGAGATAACTACATGTAATTTTAAAAGGAAATGATGTCAGTTAAAAGAAATACATGTGTGATGTGAGACTGTTAAAAATTGTTACTTGTCAATGGCCTAGAACAAAATAGGCTGACAGCCACTGATGTAGGAGATTCTTTGGCCAATACTGAAGATAAAACTAACCAGTGTGCCAGCCCTGGTCCCCTCGGCTTGTTCTCTGTTCACTGCACTGTCAGGCAGCCTGAAGGAGACCATTCTCTAGCCTGCCTGAATGTGCTTCTGCTGGCAGTGGTTGGAGCCACTGTGGTTCTTGAACCCTCAGGGCTTGCTTCGCTGCCACAGGTTCCTCTATAGTCTTCACATCACATCCTGCTGCGAAGCCCAGCAAGCCCTGTGATCCAACTGCCCACACGGCACGTGAGGGCGTGTCATGTCTAGTCATGCCACACCCCACACTGTCTGAATCTTCTCTCTTCTCAGCTGCCCTGCCTCAAGTTTACCAAAGTGAGCATTACAGGTTCTCTCTCTCTCTCTCTCTCTCTTAAACACTAACATTTCTATTTCCATTCTTAGTCTCATCCTCTTGGGGGTGTTAAGGTGAGTCTAGATGTCCTTCCTTTGCCATTATCAGGTCTTGCTCAACTAAGGCAGTTCCAAGCTTCGAGACAGGTTCTCATGTCCTGCTGTCTCTAAGTGCAGCTACATCCACTCAAAGCAGGTAGTGAGGCCAACGTACGGCCTGTCCTCTTTGTCCTCCAAGTCCTCCTGCCTCACTGAGGGCCCCAGCTGAGGGTGCACGCAAACTTGACTGACCTTTGGGCATCTCTGCAGTCTGGCCAAGTCATGGTACGGGATCCTTGCTTCTGTGAGACCAAGCGAATGGGTTTGGACCCTGGGTCTTGGGTTTGCATGGGGAGCCTTCGCTTTTAGCAGAGTTGCCTCAGGATTCCCCTCTCTCCAAGCTAGGCTCAAACCTCATCCCTTCATGGATTCTCACCTCCTCATCCCTCACCTATCTTTCTGGAGATTGCATGTATCTTTCTCTCTTCTTTTTCCCATTTTTCAGTTTCTATCTTTTCAGGAGAATTATTAGGTCTTATGGTTTACTGTTTTCCCCTCACTCCCCTCCCACCTTGAAAGAGCAAACCTGGTGAATTTGGCAGATCCTGGCAGCCCTTCGCATTGCTGCCCCCTAGTCAGAATGCGCGTCTTTCCTTTCTCCAGTTTTCTCAATTCCACCCCCACTCCACTTCATCAGGAAAATTTATAGAAAGAGTACTAGGACAATCCTCACCCACCTTTTCACCTTATCTGGAGGGAGGGCTCTGGGGGTAGACACTTCTCTACACCAAGCCAGGCTACTCCCTCTTCTCTGTGAGGTCACCTTTCAGAGATGAAGGCTCAAGTCCCCTTCTCTCACTTCCTGTTGAAGACCCTCCTGTGTAAGTCTCCATGGCTTTTCCCAGCCATGCTCTGGACAGCACTTTCTACATAATGTTTTTAAAGGTTTATTCTTTTTTTTTTTATTCTTTTTTTTTTGAGACAGAGTCTCATTTTGTAGTTCAGGCTGGCCCTGAACTCAACCTCAAACTCACATCACAGCAATCCTCCTGCCTCTGCCTCCTGAGTGCTGGGATTACAGGTGTGAGCCACCACGCCCTGCATTGTGGTATGTGGTACTGATTGCTGCTGGGCGTGAGTCTCCATACCCAGTATTAGTATGTGGTTACCGGGGAATCGAACCCGGGTCCTTGCGCTTGCAAGACAGGTGCTGGTAACACTGAGCCAAATCCCTGGCCCAAAGGTTTATTCTCTTTTCCAGGATGATAACAGTCCCAACCTAGCCCCTGGGTCACATCTATTCCTTCCCCACACATGCAAGACTTCAAATTAGTGCTGCCCTGAGAGATCTTCTCTCACACCTGATGAGAAAGATGCAACGCTTAGCCTAAGCCATCTAGTTGCTTCCTTTTTCTCTCTCCCACCATCCTTGCTTCAGCTCCTACCTTGTACTTGCAAAAAGAGTACAGGAATTCATAATGAGAACAAATGCAATACAGTGTTATGCTATAGCCCCATTCAACCAGCATCACCTGCCAGGTGTGGTGGTACACATCTGCAATCCCAGAACTCAGGAGGCTGAGGCAGGAGAATGGCCCAGGACAGCCTGAGCTACAAAGGAAGTTCAAGGCCAGCCTGGACTACAATGGACTGCATCACAAGACTGGGGAAGGGGGGCGGTGGTGGTGCAGAAAAGTTATCTTTCTCCACAGGAGACAGAACTGGTTAAGCTTCCAGGAAGAAAATGAGCCATAGTCACTCCTTTACTTAACACATGAACACAGAAATGGCTGCTGTTACAAAAATTTTGCAAACACCTGCTACTAGGGTTGCCATCAAAATGAGATCAGGTGTATTTGCTTCTCTGGGTGATATACTGTTCTCTTTGAAGATTCCCACACAGTGACCAATGGGGATATCCACAGCTTCAGAGGCCTGTGACCCTCAGAGACCTGGCCCCCCAAGAAGGAAGAAGACAAGACAAAAAGCCATGGGTAAGGCATAACGGGCTTGGGGAGAGGAGATGGAAACAGCTCTTCTGGAACTCAGCCCTCACCGCACTGAGGAGTCAGGTGAAGGAGCATGACAAGCACTCGTGTTTCCCACAGAGATGGGTATGTGGGGTGCTGGGGGTGATGAGATAGTGTTAGTTTTCACGATTACATTGATCTTTTCTCTAATTTGTGCAAAATTAGTAAAAATTAGCAAGCACAGAGGGTCACCAGAAAGCTGATATCGAAACATGAAAGAAGGTTTGTTTCATGTCCCACGTCACAGCTGACCTTTGCTTTGCGAGTCAGCAGGGTTTGCGTGACTCCCAGAGACACGAAGTCCTTCCTTCCAGACGGGATTCTCATGTGTGTTTGTACTAGTACCAATTCGTTACTCACTCTGCAAATATTTTTGAAGTATGATAAATAAGTCACTGTTCTAGTGACAGAGAACTATGCAGATAACCAGGACCATATGGTGGTTGGCAGACAGAACTGAACATCATAAAGAACAAAACACCATATCCATGTACAGCAATTAATTAGGGTACTGAGACCATCTGGTGTGACTCATTAGTCCTGTGTGGAAGATTATACAATTGTGTGAGGTGCGAACAAAAAAATGCAGTGAGTTTAAAGGTTTTTAAAGTGTGGAAGACATATTGCCATGAATCTCCTTCAAAATACTCCTCGCAGCTTCCAGTCCACTTATCCCTCTGTTCTTACCATTTTTGGAAACCGTTCTGGAAGTCATCTTTCGTCTCTTTCCCTGCCCTCAGCATGGTGGACCTGAATCCAGCCCAAGCCCTCACTCTTCCCAGTTGCCTTGGCTGCGGCGAATAGCCAGAAGCCCCCCAGTGCCACATCAGGAGACTTAGCTAGACGAGGACACAGGTGATGTGCCCACGAGCCCGCCTTTCTGCTGGGTGGCACTCAGAAGCAGCAGTCACTGTATTTTTGATCATGCCTCATATGAGAGGGGACTTCCAGAACTGCTTCAGAAAGTGGCAAAAATGATGGGACAAATGTGTCCCCCATGGGGAAGAATGAATGGCAATGCATCTTTTATTGAAATAAGTTTGCAATTTAAACGTTCCCCAAAGTTTTCGATCCCCCCTTGTACATTCTGCATGGATTTAGCTCAGTTCTGTGTTTATAACAGGGAGGATGTATTTCCTGTCGCTTTCACATTCCTTATTCATGCTGCAGCCCTGTTTTGCCCTCGTTGCTGCTGCACGTTTGCACAGCTCACCACCTGGCGAGGTAGGGTGAGACCCTAACTCTTGTCCCGGCTCCCTCCTCCCTGTATTGTTTCCTCCGCTCTGACCCAGAGTGAAGACAGTGAGGTTCTCCCCTTATGTTTTCCTAGCGTCTCCTCACTTCTGTCAGAAGCAGAAGTCAGGCTCCTTGTCCTGGTAGGCACAGCTTACTTTATATTATTAGATGCCAGCACAGCCATGGTGAGGGATTCTGGGCTCGTGCAATTCTTCTGGGCAATTTAGATAAAGCTCTTTTATCTTCCGAGAACAGGTCTCAAATCCCAACTACTTATCCCTTCAGTTTTAATCTTTCTAATGCTATATTGCCCCCCCTCGGAGGGAGATGGACACGCTAACGGCAAAGTGAAGGCAAAAGAACAGAGTGACAGAGAGGGAGGTGAGCAATTACCTAATGCATCTGGTCGTACAGGAAATCATACGGGTCACTGGGTGAGGGGCGTGGCCATTTTAACCTCATCCCATAACTATACATTCCTGCTTCATTCTAGCAAGATGGATTAAAAAAAAATATTTTTGTGGGCCTTCCTATATAAAAACTATATATTTAAACTATAAAGTTTAGAGGATTTCTGTATGTTTTCATAGTTCTGGAGAGCAAACCAAAGGCCTCTCCCCTGTGAGGTAAGCTCAACCACTGCCCTCATTACATTGCAAACACCCGAGGCTGGTAGGCTCCTACACATCCAAAGAAAGGGCCGGGTTTTGTGTGTGTGGCAAAGCCACCTCTTGAGAAGTCTAGGATCTGCAAGAAGTGGGACTCTTAAAAAAATTTTTTTTTTTAATATAAGGAAGAGCTCTTGGCCTGTGTTCATTCACCCACCCAGAAACGTGAGCACCTGCTCCCTCTCACAGGAGGCCGCCCACCCAAAGCCCTTACACGTGCTGCACACCGGGAGTCTCGGTCCCAGGCGAAGGCTTTGCAGGAGGTGGAGAGCTGCTCCTGGCTCCATCGCTGGATGGAGAAACCATCGGACTCGTACACTTGTGACGGAGAGGAGAGAATCCTTGAACTCCGTGGCGTCTCAGGCTGAAGGCTGAACAAAACTAAAGAGTTTTCTCAGGCTCCATGAGGGTTAGGCAGCCTTCCCTGGTTCGTGAAAGATAACAGTGAAAAGGCAAAGGCGGGAAGGTTCTGAATGTGGAAATATCCTGAAGAAGAGGAGAGACATGGGTGCTGCGTGTGTTGTCTGAGTCATCAGGTTTTGCCCTTTCTGCTGAGACAGAGAAAAACTGAGGAAGAGGTGATGACGAACAGCTTGCGGCTCATGAGAGCCATGGGAGGTAGCAGAGACACAGAGAAAGTGAAAAGGCCACACAGCATTTTTTTGTGATGCCGCTGAAGAAGTTCTCAGAAGGTGATTTACAGCTACCTGGTGATGTTTGAAAGAAGGAAAGGGCTCAAAGCAACAACCCCAATTCTTACCTCAACTAGGTAGAAAAGCAGATTAAACCAAAGCAAGCAGAGAGAAGAAAAAATAAAAAATAAGAGCAGAAATCAAAGGGCCTGAAATAGGGAAGAAATAGGGACAATCAGTGAAAGGGAAGTCATCTCATTAAAACAATCAGTAGATGATGAACTAGGGAGGTTTGTAATGACAGGCAATGTAGAAACTTCCAATATCAAAATAAAGGAGAATCACTGCAGTTCCTGAGGCCAGTGAGAGGCAACGGGGACATATTAGAAACAAATGTATGTGCGTCAAAGAAATGACCAACTCCTGGAAAAACACAAGCTACCAAAATGCAACCGAGATGAAACAGAACCCTGAAGAGTAGTCACAGAACGATGGCAGAAATGGGATTTATAATTAGGAAATCACCTCCAAGCCCAGAGAGTCTCACTGGAGAAGTCTGACGAGAACTTGAAGACAAATCGATACTGACTTTATGTCCTCTCATCCAGAAAGCAGAGGAGAGCACTTCTCATTCATTTCACAAAGCCAGTAGTATTCTGAGAGCAAAATTAAAGGAAAGAAAGGAGGAGGGACCACAGACCATAGAACTATAAAGTCTTTAGGAATTGTGAACTTGAAAAATCATCTGGATATAATCCAGCATAAAGAATTCTTGGACATATCTCCAAAAGCACAATACCAAAATGTGAAAACTGATACATGAGACCTCATAAAATTTAAAACTTTTGATCTGCAAAAGATACTCTTAAAGAGAAAGCAAAAGTATGTTAAGAGGGCTAGGGATTTAGCTCAGTGGTTCTAGCATTTGCCTAGCAAGTGCAAGGTCCTGAGTTCAATCCCTGGTAACCGTGCACCACAGTGCCAGGCATGGTGGCTCATACCTGTAATCTCAGCACTTGGGAGTCAGAGGCAGGAGGACTGCTGTGAGTTCGAAGCTGGCCTGAGCTACATAGTGAGTTCGGGGCCAGTCTGAACTACTAAGTGAGACCCTGTCTCAAGACAAATATATTTAGTTTATAAATAAACAACACAAAAAAACAATGCAATTAAAAATGGGCAAAGACAAACACATTTTGCTAATGATACACATGGATGGTCAAAAATCTGTGAAAAAAAGCTTAACTTCTCTTGCCACTAGGGAAACACAAATCATGTAGTAACCTGCTCAGTAGGTTGCGGGTGTTAAGTGATAAGTGATTTAATATTATTTTTTACTTACAAAGAGTTTATTGGTATATGGCCCCTCAAGAAGCATCTGCACATTGTTGTTAACTACATCCAGATTTACATTAGGGGTCACTCTTGTACATTCTGTGCATTTTACCAAATGCAAAATGTCATGTGCTTCATATCATCACAGTAGCATATGGAAAAGTTTCAATATTCCCATAATTTTCTCTTTATTTATCCTTATTTCCCCCAGTATTTCCTGAATTCTTAGAAATCAATAATTCTGTCTCCATAGCTTTGCCTTTTCCCAACTGCCACATAGTTGAAAACATACACTATATGCCTTTTCTGATTGACGTGTCTCTCTCCACAGCATATATTTAAGATCCCTCTGTGTCTTTTAGTGGCTTGACAGATCTTTTTTCTTTGTAGGTAAGTAGCTCACTTTCTTTTATTACTATTCTATTTTACTGTATAGATATACCAGGTTTCTTTTTAGTTCATTTTTGTACTGAAGGCTATCTGAGCTGTTTCCAGGTTTTGGTGATTATGAGTAACGTTGTTATTTATGTGGCCTCAAAGTTTCAATTCAGTTAATAACCAATGAACGCAGTTGCTGAATCGTTTGCTAAGACTATGTTTAACTTTGTAAAAAAAAAAAACAGATTATCTCCCAAAGTGACTATGTCATTTTGTTTTCTACCAGTAATAAATGAGAATTACTTCATCTCTTCAGAAGAATTTGGTGTTGTTGTTGCCTTAGATTTTAACTATTGTAATAGGATTTGCTGGTATCTCTTTAATGCATGTTCCTCTAAGACAAATGATGCAGTACATCTTCCCATACACTTGTTTTGTATTTTCATATTTGAGTTCTCTCAGAATGGATTACCAACTTAATTGGGTTGTTTGTTTTATTATTGTGGGGTTTTAAGAGTCTTTCGCAGGTTTTGGACCCAACCCTTTATTAGAAAATTTCTCCTGGTCTGTGGCTTTTCTCTTTATTCTCTTAATGGTGTCCTTCTCACACCTAAAGTCTTTCATTTTAATGAAGTCCCCTTGCCAAATTTTTTCTTCTACAGATGTTTTTGGTATTGTCCTAAAACTCATCACCAAATCTGAGATCACTTAGATTTTCTCCAGTGTTATTTTTTATATTTAGATTTAGGTCTATGATCTATTTTTTTTTTTTTTTTTTACTAAAAGTCAATGTGATATGACAGATACAATATCAGTGTCTAGGTTCTTGTTTTATGTTTTGATTTTTGTTGTTAGTATATATGTCTACTTGTTTAGCAACATTTGTTAAAAAGACTATCCTTTTCCTGTCTGCACTGAATTACTCTTCCTCGTATTGACTATATTTATACAGATATGTTTTGAATGCTCTAATTTGCTTCTTTAATCTATTTGTCTGTTCTTTCACAAATACCACACTATTTTGACTAATGTAGTTTTACAGACAGGTTGCAAGTAGATTCAGTCTTCCAACTTTATTCTTATTCAATATTGTGTTCACCTCTCTGGATCTTTTTGATATTGGAACAATACTGAATCTTCTTTCTAGGGACACAAATTATTTCCCTCATTTATTTAGACCTTTGAAAATTTCTTTCATCACAGATTTATAGTTTTTCCTCATACAGTTCATGTTCACATTGTTAGATTCAGACTTATTTTCCCTCCTGTTTCTCCTGTTCTTGTGCTAATATAAATGGTTTTATTTTGTGCTTTTCCCTTTAAGTTTCAAGTGTGCATTGCTGTATATAATAAGACAGTTGATTTTTATGTTTTAGCCTAAGGTTGCATACTGCAACCTTGCTATAAGCACTTGTTAGTTC
>PVIR01045635.1:0-10606 GCA_004026965.1 Petromus typicus
TAGGAGTACTGGGAATCAACCAGTTAGGAGACAAAAAGCACATCCTGGCAATGCAGACGGTTGAGCACTGGAATGTGCAGTAGTGGTGGAGGTGATGGAAAGGAAATAGGAGGAAAATTGGCTTAGAAAAATGAATAAGTCTTGTCTTTGATTAAAACAGAGAACTTATTGGGTATAAATGACTGCTATTTTATCCAAGAAAGAAGGAATTCTTTGAGCCATGAGTCTTAAAATTAGCTTATTTGGTTCCCCAAAAAGAGTGATTAATTCAGTTTCCTGAAAAAATTTTCATTATTTCTGTTATTTTTTCTTCTATACATAGAATTAATATCACCCCTGCTTCATATAGGTTTTCAGTGGCTGATATAATAGCTACATTTTGGCGTTCTGCTGAGTACCTCTGTTTCTCTATTGTTATCTCTCTGTTTGTATCTTTCCCTTCCCTTCCTTTGTATTTCTCCCTCTTTTTTCTCCTCTTCTCCTCTTATTCTCCTCCTGGCCATCATCACCACTACTACAGTCTACCCAGACAAATTCAGGAGTCCAGAACTTTATCAGCTACTAGAACATGTGTCTAATATTCTCATATAAACACACTGGAAGATGGAGTGGGCAAGGAAAGTTTGCCATTTCTTTCCATTGCAAACAAGGTTAAGGCAGATATGAGTAAACACAATCACAGGGATGCAGTCCTAAGAGCTCCAGAATGGACACAGAAACACTCCGTTGTCACAGTATGGCCGTCCTGCCTTTCTCTAGTCAGACCGCCCAGTCACCACACCCTGAAGAACAACCTAGGAGGAAAACTGATTAACTTCTTCCTAGATGCTGAAGTTTTAGAGAACATGGTATATAATTACTCTTTCTATAATTCCCCATATTACAGATTCAAAGTTTGAATTTCATTATCTCTCTAATTACTTCTATATGTAATTACATTTGCATAATACTTACAAGATTTTATTTACATAATATCTGAGGTGAAGATTCATCTTTTAGAAAGGTTTTTTTTTTCCTTCTTCTTCTTCTTCTTTTGAGACAGGGTCTCACTTTGTAGTTCAGGCTGGCCCTGAGATCAGCCTCAAACTCACATCACAGCAATCCTCCTGCCTCTGCCTCCCAAGTGCTGGGATTACAGGCATGAGCCACCATGCCCAGCACTGTGGTATGTGGTGCTGATTGTTGCTGGGCGTGAGTCTCCACACCCAGTATTGTATGCGGTTACTGGGGAATAGAACCCTGGTCCTTGAGCTTGCAATACAGGCACCGGCACCACTGATCTAACTCCTTGGCCCTCTTTTAGAAAGTTTTTAAGTGTCCCAAATCATGACACCCTGTAGCTGTATTTGTTTTAGAAAAGGTACATTTGTTTCGCAGTGTTATTTTTCTATTTAACATAATGTATATATGTACATTTATATGTATACAGATGTATATATGTACATCTATGTGTATATACATATATATGCATATATATATGTACATATATACATATACATATATATATTCATATATATATATAATAATCAAATGTAGAGATTCTAGGGTTATAGATATACTGCCTATTCCATAAATAAGAATAAAAATATACTAAGTCAAATATGAAAAGAGCCAACCTGTCTCTGACAAGTGCTCTTCAACTTATGAATAGGAAGAAGGATGAACATAAAGATAGTAGAATGCATTATGAAATAGACTTATGTAAAGTTTTTCAAATATGAGCTCCACTGAAAGGCTTTACTTAATTCATTGAAAATATGTTTAAATGTGTACATCAATCAAACTGGTATATCAAGGGCACTTACCACTGGGTATGTCAGGGTGAAGGTATGAAGATATGAAGTAGAGAAGGTACTGTGAAACACACATTTTCACTCCAATGCCTTTGCTCCATCAGGATGACCAATTATGTCTTAACCATGAGTGTTAATACTAAAGATACATTGACTCTCCAAATTGTGTACAAACTTTTAATGAGGAAGACTAGATCCATAGTTCCACAATCTAGGCAGACTGGTGATTTTCTATAAGCTCAGAGCAAATTGATTTTCAGGAGAATCACTGTAGAGCAATGATACTCATCTTCTCATCAACAAATGTTTAAGCAATTCAGACCAAAAATGAGAGAAAATTGCAAAATCTTCCCAACAACTGAAGTTGGAAATTCAGGTTGATACAGGGGAGTAAGTATTACTCCCAGCCTGCTAGATATCTGAAACATGAGTTCTATCCTCAAAAACTGAAGAATGAATTCTTTGAACAACAGAGGCTAAAAGTAGAAAAAGTTTATGGAGAAAGTTTCTGCCTAAAATGGAGAGAAAAGGGACCCAAAAGTGGGTGATCCAGGTCCTATTTCCCAGAGGGTATTTATGGAGCAAAACCAGAAGGTGAGAAGAGTTTAAAGTGGGAACAACCAGTAAGATTTAAAAGGTGAGCAAAACTATGATGAACAGATATGATTAATATTGAATAAAGAGGAATTTAATGGGAAAGCGAATCATGTTACAAGCTACAAAGGTTTCCAGCCTAGGGTCTTTCTTTACCACATACAACAGTGCCGGGTGTGGTGGGTCATGCCTGTAATTCCAGCACTTGGGAAACAGAGTTCTGGACTAACCTGAACTACAAAGTGAGACTCTTTCTCAGAAAACTAAATATAACTCTCTCTCTCTCTCCCCATATTTGTATATATACATATATATATATATATATATATATATATATATATATATACACACACACACACACACACACACACACACACACACATATATATATACATATATATGTATATATATGTCACTGTTATTACCTTACACGGATGTGGTTGGCTCTCTTTTTTATGTTAAAAGTGTCTCAGTTTTCCTCCTCAGGTGGCTTGATTGTTTACCACGTTGGTTCCTCAAGGGCTAGCCCTTTCCAACTGCCTCCAAGGTATCTAATTAGCTTACCTACTCACACAAATATTATCAATCTTGAAAGGGTGGTACATTGCCATTACATGGGGTTTTAAGGTTGGTCTTCTGGGAACATCTGATCACTGGGTGCTCACTACAAGACTAACTGCTCCTCTACTCTAGGGCTTCATTCACTACCAGCTCTCATCAAATTGTGAAGATATGGGAGAGAAGGAATAACACAAAGTTTTTGGAAATGAAAAGAGTAACAATCTTTTTACAAACCCAAGGAGGTAGAAGGAAGTACCAACTTGGCCTCAACTCTCCTTAACTGTGAAATCATTGCCAATTCACTGACACAATATTCACATTTAAAATCTTTTTTTATTGTATCACACACTTAAAGATTCAGATGAGTAAATACTAAGACATAAAGATAAGAGATAATATAACTAATGTAAAATAAGTCAGCTAAGAAGAACCATATCTCTATGTATTTGAAAAATAAATGTTACAAGTAACTGATTTTTCATAGCATTTTCAGCCAAGAGAAGAAATATTGAGATTAATAAAAAGAAAACTGTACAATGCATAATGTACATAATGCATTATAGGCTTTCCTAATCCTATTATAAACTTCTGCACATCACATGAAATTCTGATGATCCTGTTTCTCTTCTGAATGTATCTTCTGATCCTTCTGTCAAAATCACCAGGAATAAAGGACAAATAATACCTCTTGTCACAATCACACTATCAGACTGCATAGTTGTGAGCTCTTCTGAGATATCATCTATTCTGCAGGTCATAGATTTTTACAACCCAACCAGCACCTGATTTTTCATCTCACAATAATGTTTATCTCACTTCAAAAATAATGCATGCAAAGACCGTGAGTAGCCACTTCATTTGTGGTTCTAACCCCTGTAATTTCACATTCAAGGGAAACATCTGTCCTATTAATCATTGTTACTTTCATTTCCACAGACAATGCACTCAAATACTGATTAGAATAAGAAGACCCTGTGGGCTTCCAATGCATTTCAAACAGATGAACAGTGAACACACAGATTGCATTAGAAGGACTGTGACTAAAGACATTTTGACAGAATATATGTTGATAGGGTAATTATTAGATGGAGTAAATTATAATGTAGAAGCCTTAACAAGTGCTGGTATAGTTTCTCTTCTGCAGAAGAGATCTTGTGATAGGAGAAACAAATGGTCTCTTGTTTCTAGTAATTTCCAAAATCAATTGCCTCAATTCTCATTTTAAGAATATTTTTAAAGTTTCAGTCTGAGACGCATTATATATATATTTAATTTTGAGTGGATATTTTTTGGTACTGAAAACGATACCTGATTTGGTGGTTTCTTCTTCACCTCGTGCAGTGAGAATCAATAGATTGATGTTGTGAGACAGCTACCTGGGGTGATCTAAAATGAAAAAAGCATTTTGAAATTAGGAGAAGAAACTTGAAAACTTTAATAATGATGATCTCATAATACAATGAGTTTCAGTCAGTCAACAACATTTGGTGTGTATCTATTGTGTACTGAGCCCCATTTTCTGTGGAAAAAAAAAGTACAAGCAATAAAAACCTAGTTTAAAACTAACAAATAAGTGTGAAATAAATGAATAACAAGTGAAATGGAAAGAAACTTGAAGCTTATACATTACTTGGCAAGTAAAATATAAAAAACTATTAATATGACATGAGAACTACAAACCTGAATTATCAAAAATCTCTACAAAGAATTTTGAAATTGAAGAGGTGAAGCACAATTTGAATGAAGTTAAAAAGAAACTTTCTCAGAAGAATCTACTTCTAGAAGAGCAATTGTAACTATCTTTTGTCACCATTGGTCTCAGTCCTAGTAATCAAATGACTCCTGGTGAATAAATCTTTTGTATCCACACGTGTCTACACATATAGGTAGACACACAACCTATTATAAACAAAGTGATGTTATGTGCATGCCAGCAGGGAGATACAAATCTGTCACTTATCCAAATCAAGCACGATTTTCAGTGGCATTCATCAGGCACTATATCAGAAAGGCTCTTTTCGAGAGACATCTCTATGTTTTCTTATTGTCTATGTCTTGGTCCACAGATGAAGCTTTTGAAATTAACCTGATAAATATTCACAAATGTATTTTTATTAGTGAAATTAGTAGCATGTTAATTACTATGTTAACTATAACATACTGATTCTCATTATTGAAATTGGAATAATTTAAGATACATGAATTTGCTCATACACTTTGCAAGATTTGCCTGTCTTCCCTGAATTATAGGAACAGGAAGAAATTTAAAAACTATATACTTAAGGGTAATGGAAACAATTTAGTGATAAATGTCCAGCATTTAGTGAAGGACAATATATAATTGATTAAAAAAATCTACATGTACAAGACTTGCATAATTCTATCTGTGTTCAAATGTACCAAAAGAGCATGCCATACTAATAAGTGGTGGTCAGAATATCTAAAAACACAGTGTTACTTTAAGATTAAAGTTAAATTGCACTGTTTTTGCTAATGCCTTTATTGGTTTAAGAGATATCTATGTGCATAGCATAATTTGATTTGAGGTTTGTCCTTTATACAACTTGATATTAACACTGGAGGCATAGCTAGCCCTCCCCTAAAACTTCCTTGGAAGCTGATGTTATATGTTTGCATCTGTATCTAACAGAGTAGATACTCTAAGTCCACGTCCTCTGCACTGATTTCTCATCATGAGAAGACTCTACAAGGATGACTTTTTACAACATGGAAACAATCATTGAACTCATTCACTTTGACAGACACTGAGCTTAGAAGAGTGATATGGAAAAATATGAGTTAAAAATCATCACTGTTTGAGTGTGTACAATCTAGTAAAGTAAGCAGAAAGTCAATGAGATAAGTGTGGCCTAGACTAAATAGTTATGTAGGCCCATGGTGAAGAATAGTTAGTTATATGTAGTTACATACAATTAGTAATCTCCTCAATTTTGTCTTTCTTAATAGCATGATATGAGCAAAATTAATTTAATGTTGATGATCTCTAGTAAGTGGATTTGGTAGCAGTTGTTACGACAGTATTTTCATTACTTCAGTATTTTTGTTAAATTCTAGTAATAAGGATGCCATACAAACAAGGTAATAAAGTTCCTGTCATGTCATAACTCTATCTAAGTTTCACATACATCATCACTGCATAGGGGGGGTTGGAATTTCTGAGCCTTCAATATGTTGTTTGTGTTGAAGAAGCTTATTAAGGAAATCAATCTCATGCGTCAGAAACATTCTAATATTATAATAACTGAAATAGGTAACAGACACAATTTACAGAGGTACCACACTCAAATCTTCTACTACTATAAATTTATCTTGACTGTTTCTTATGGGTAAGTAAAAGACAACTCACTAAAGATAATAGTCAAGCCAATGATATGGTTAGGCAATAGCTAAATCAGATCAATAAAAATGTGAGCTAATGAGATTAAGACAATATTTTATTCTTCTTTATTGGATTTGCAATTAGCACAATGCCTAGCCCATAGAGAGTAGTTAATAAAAGCAAATTTCATTAATAAGTGAAGAATGCCAGTAAGAAAATCATGAATATTCATATAAAATATGATTTAAGTAGTAGTAGACAGTGTCATTCTTGAATTACCTATAATTATTTCAATATAAATTATTATATTTATAATTGGAAAAACATAATTTTTGCATCTTAGCTAGAAATGTTTTCATTAAAATTAGAAACTTCTTAAACACAGGTTCTTTTACTTGATGTGTTTAGTATAGTTTTCACATTTGATAAGGTTTTATAAAAATGAACTATTCTTCATAAACAATAGTCAAAAGACTTCTGAAATGTCAGAGGAGCCTAAGAAGTAAAAAAAGTAAGAAGAAGAATAAGGAAGGTAAAAGTGAGAGAAAGAGTCAATGAGATATTTGACCAACCTCCCAAACTAACTTCTAACTATTCAAATAGTGACAACTAACTGATAAAAATGGAAAAGACATATTTTTGTGGGAATTGGCAAAGGGATGCACTTTAAATGGTACCATCACAATACAAGAGTATAATCTTTCTGTAATTAAAATACATTTTAGGAATACTTTTAAGTTTTCTATTCCTTGAAATTCAGAGAAATATTAAAGAAAATTGTCTTAGAGGTAAACATTTCCTATGGCATTACTGATATTAACAATATTTTTAATTGAAATCTTTATTGGTACATTACATATACACATCATGATTGCATTCAACAATGAGAATTTGTACCAGTATATGACACAACTTAATTCTCATTTTTTCCATACCCCTACCCACCCTACCACCCCCACCCCCTGTATACATAAACTTTGTTTCTTTTCTTTTTTGTTATAACCTCATTATTTTTCCCCCTTCACTCCATTACGCTTTGAGTGTTTTCTATTTCACAATATATAACATACATTCTAGAACTCATTTACGTCTTTATTTTCTCATACCAGAGAAAAGATATGATAGTTACACATCTGTGACCTATTTACTTCACTTATGAGGATGTCCTCAAGGTATGTCCATTTAAGTATAAATAATTCAAACTTACCATTTTTTTATGGCAGGGTAATACTCCATTGTGTAGAAGAATCAACTTTTTTTATCCAGTTTCCAATTGATGGACATTTGGGTTGTTTCCAAGATGTAGCAATCACAAACTGAGCTGCTATAAACATAGGTGCACATATGGCACTGTGATATGAGTCTTTTAATTCTTGTGTGTATATACTTAGCAGAGTGATGGCCAGGTCAAATGGGACCTCCTTCTTGAGGAATTTCCAAACTGATCTCCACAGGGGTTGTATGAGTTTACAGTCCCACCAACAGTGGAGAAGGGTTCCTTCTTCTCCACAGCCTCGCCAACATTTGTTGTTGGCTAACTCTGAAATAGTAGCCATTCTTCGTGGAGTGAGATGAAATCTTAATGTTATTTTCATTTACATCTCTCAAATGACTAGTGATGTTGAACATTTCTTCATATGCTTCTTAGCTGCTTTTATTTCTCCCTCTGAAAAGTGTCTGTTCATTTCAGATGCCCATTTTTGAACTGGGTCTTTAAATTTGGGTGGATTGATTTTTTTTGAGCCCTTTATATATTCTAGATAGTAGCCCTTTGTCTGAGGAACAGCTTGTAAAGATTCTTTCCCATATTGTTGGTTGCCTTTTTGCTTTGCTGGTGGTTTCTTTTGCTGTGCAGAAACCTCTCAATAGGATGAGATCCCATTTATTGATTTTTTCTACCAGTTCTTGTGCTATGGGGGATAATCACACAATCTAAAATCTGAGTGTCATGGGGCAAATAACAGTTGAGCTACCCCACAGGTCCATGTTCCATTGTCTGGAATCAGTAACTGTGGCCATATAGGACAGCAGGGATTTGGCCAATGTGATGGGGAAGGATCTTGTAATCAAAGTATTGCTTTGAACTATTTGAATGGGTTCAATTATAACCATGAGATCCTTACAAATGAAAGACACAAGAGGAGCACAGGCACAAAGAGATTTGTAGATGCTGTGCTGCTGGATTTGAAAAGGAAAATAGGAACTGTGACCATGAGATGCATCTAGAAATTGGGAAAGGTAAGAGGATGATGGTCCACTAAGGCCTCTATAAAAATGTGGCCAAGCTAGAACTTAAATGTTAACTTAGCAAGGACTTCGGATCTCTAAGACATGAAATAGAAATTACTTCCAGCACTTGATTGGGGATAATTACAGAAATGAGAAAATCATGCACTCGCATGAATATTTTAAACTGAAGATATCTGGAAATTTTCAATGTGTCCAATAATAAAATAATCTAAGTTTTAGTTATACACTGGAGTAGGGGATGACAGCCATTGAATTTTAACCTTTAAAGTGATACATTTTGTATATTTCAGATTTTGTTATTTGCTTACATCTCCAAAAGTCAGTAGACACATCATCTTCTGAGTAATGAGCAAATTATGCTTCAACCTATTGTTTTAACAATTTTATATTTTTCCTGAAAAGCCTCATGATGATAAGTATAATGACAGAAATTTGTAAAAGAAATTTGGTGAAGACAGTAATTCTGCTACCTTTGGACCAACACGATTAGATTTCTTCAAAGTATTTCTTACAATTTAAAGAAATAATAATAAATTTAAAAATAAGGTTCCCAAACATAATTTTCATCATTTAATGACTTTATTCTGATGGCCTAAATTTGCTTCCATAGTCTTCTCAGTTACTTCATCTTTTAGACAGACTTGTGTGTTACTAATTCTACTCATATTAACCTCAGTCCTAGATTCTTTTCATTAGCTGAATGCCCCAGAGTGACCTCAAGTGACTGTGATCTTCCTTCCAAAAGGCATTAAGTGCCTGGGTTTTGTTTTTCTCTATATCAAATTATGGCTAGAAAATACATACTCAAACCCAGGGGAGGACATTGAGAATAGCTTTATCACCATTATCATCATCATCATCATCATCATCATCTGGGTGTCAGTCATTCTGAGAAAATAAAATGGGATCAAGAAAAAATAATGCAGGCTGAGCAAGTGGCAGGAAGGGAGATATTCTGCAATGAAGTTTGAAGAGCTAAAGAACCTTATCTATTTGATGGGTGAGCAAGAGTCAGATGTGGAAGAAAAAGTTAAATAAGATGGTTGCAAAAACTCAGTTGAATTCTGCTATTCCCTGCAGTAAACAGTTCTGATACACATGTAGGAAGATGAGAAAAAAAATACAACAAGCTTGAGTTTAGCAGTTTCTCGTCCTACAATCCTAAAGGTTGTATGTTGGTAAATATTTCCACAAGCACACGTGAAAGGATGCATCATCATGAAATAGGAGGTTCTCATTTTCATTAGGATGAGCAGCAAAAGTATTAATCAAATTTATTTATTGTGTTCCTATTTAAGAGGACCCAAATCAATAGAAGTCCTAGGCAGATACTTTGTGTGGTCAAACTAATATTTTTACTTTTAAATTAACATATAAGTGTTGTGCCCGACATTGTGATAACAACCTTCTGTGTATCATGTCATGTAATCATCATAACTGATCTAAAATGTAAAATTTATATTTTCCATTTTATAAATGAGAAAATATAAGGAAATTAAATAATGTCAACTACCTGGTAAACTGACAGATTTAATTACATGTATGTTTCCCTATAGACTTGTCCTTTAAATTTTTTGAGACACAACATTTTTCCTTATGCAAACATTAGGCTTTCCCCCAATAATGTCATAACATCAGCTTTAGAGGAAAAGATCACTTGGGTCATTTTTAAAAGGCAGATTATGTTATTCACAAGAAAAAATAGCTTGATAATGATTTTTGCTGCATTTATTTGCTTTTCCTTTCATTTGATGACATATACCTGAGAGAAAATCACTGAATGTCCTGATGGAGAGGGCCCTTGCCTTCACTCTGCACTTTGCTGCTATTGCAAAAAAGACTGTCCTAATTTCAAAGGACAGGTGCAACCAATCAGCAATGGAAGCTTTTAGCACAGACTCAGTAAGTTATCACAGCTGAAATATGTAGGAATGGGTCACAGTGGGAAGGAGAATTATCCAGAATTATCCAAAACCAACCTAGCATTTTTTGCTTGACTGAAGATGAATAAAGTGATACAGGATATTTAAAAAAACACATCACACTTTGAGATCTATAATTAATCTTG
>PVIR01045636.1:0-10625 GCA_004026965.1 Petromus typicus
GAGACAGGGGTCTCACTTTTGTGGTTCAGGCTGGCCCTGAGCTCAGCCTCCAACTCACATCACAGCAATCCTCCTGCCTCTGCCTCCCGAGTGCTGGGATGACAGGCGTGAGCCACCACTCCTGGCACTGTGGTGTGTGGTACTGGTTGCTGCTGGGTGTGAGTCTCCACACCCAGTATTGTTATGTGGTTACCGGGGAATCGAACCCGGGTCCTTGCGCTTGCGAGACAGGCGCCGGAACCACTGAGCTAACTCCCCGGCCCCTATTGTACCTTTTTATATGCAGTATTTATTTTGAATTTACATTACCTTAAGTCTTTTAGGCTCTTGATCCTCTTTCCTTTCCAGCAGCATCTAGTGAACCTTATCCTCCTTTAGGGTCATCTGTTTTGAATGCTTCTGTTTTTGTCCTTGAATTTATTACCTAATGCTTAGTTAGCCTTGCTGTCTTTGAATCTCATTTTTTTACTTTCTGTGCTTATTTCCAGAGTACCAAACTATGCTTGATTCAGTCAGCTCTGAATACGCAGTTTTTAACATTAATTTTGGTCCTTTTAAAAAATATATGTTTTAACATGCCTTTTTATGACCTTTAAGTTTGTACTGTAGTCTGTCAGTTGTTAACCTTGCGTGCATATTACTCAGAGGCCATTGTTTTTGGTTTTTTTCTACCTCACCCCCCCCTTCATTCCTGATATTAACCTCAGAAAACAGATAATTCCCATTTTTATGAATTTAACCTCACTTTTCATTTCCTGTATTTTCTCTATAACATTATTTAGGTGTTTTGGGCCTTACTTGCATTTCTCTCTCTATCATATTACTCCCACCTACAGATATTTTCAGGTATTTTTTTAGGATAAAGATTCGTCTCTGTATATTTTGCTTGTCTTCTTTTTATAGCATTGATGTGGTATTTTTGTTTGTTTGTTTTTTTTTAACCAGGGATCAAAGTTGGGACTTGGCAGTTGCAAGGCAGGCACCAGAACCACTGAACTAAGTCTCTAGCCCACCATCAATTTTGTAATAAACCCTAACCCTTTGTAATTCGAGTATCGTTCCCACATATAGCTAAAGCCGCTCCCTTAAAGTTTTAGTGTTCCAGTGACTAAAATACTCACTGATTAGCATTCTTAATCTTCTGTGACTTCATGTTTGACAATTTTGACTACTCATTTGGGGAAGGAAAGTGTGGCTAGGTAGCAAGCCCAGGGCCTTGAGGATACTGGGCAAGTGCTCTATCACTGAGCTATTCTCACTCACTTTTTTAAAAATTGCTTTCTTCAGGGGCCGAGGAGTTAGCTCAGTGGTTCCGGCACCTGTCTTGCAAGCACAAGGACCTGGGTTCGATCCCCGGTAACCACATACAATACTGGGCGTGGAGACTCACCCCAGCAGCAACCAGTACCACATACCACAGTGCCGGGCGTGGTGGCTCACGCCTGTAATCCCAGCACTTGGGAGGCAGAGGCAGGAGGATTGTGATGTGAGTTGGAGGCTGAGCTCAGGGCCAGCCTGAACCACAAAGCGAGACCCTGTCTCAAAAAAACCTGGGAAAAAAAATTGCTTTCTTTAGCTTCTGTTACTGCCCATTTTTCCTCTTTCATTTTGGCTACTCCTTATCTTTACTTTCTTCCTTCAGCCCTTCTTGCCTATATATACTCCCTTTCTTGGTAGCTTAGAACCCTATTTTACCTTTTCAGTATAAATTTCCGAATTTCAAGGCTGAGTTTTCCTAAAATCTATTTCTTTATTTCTGACTATTTGATATTTTCACTTTTGACCTAGTTTGCTTTTATAAAGCAAATTAAACATTATCTAGGATTCAGAGCACTTTTACCCTAATATCCATTAAGCTTAAGCTATTTCAGACCATTATTGATATAGATATGGAGCAACAGCATGAAATAATTCACTGTCCTAAGTTTCTAGAGCTCATAGATTTCTCTTGATCTATTACCATATATTATGGCTTCCTAGGATTCTAGCTTCTATAATTTCCCACTGATTTTGCACTATAATGGTACTACACCCATTCTCTGGTTGCTTTAAACCAGGCATCAGCCAACGTTTTCCTCAGTATTCTTCTGGGAGCAATACTGGTATCTTACTCTGTGCTAAACACATGGCTACTCTAATGAGGCCTTGATTCTGTCCTTAATTTTAGAGGATTAGGTTGGGGAATATTTTATGTGTTTCTTAAACTTATTTGTGCTAGTCAGATTTTCATCACTATGAAAAAATATCTGAGGTAAATAACTTACAAGAAAGAAAAGTTTGTTTGGCTCATAAGTCTAGAGGTTTCAGTCTATGACTGTCTGGCTCAGTAGCATTTGGGCCTGTGACAAGACAGCACACCATGACAGGTAGCGTGGTGGAATAAAACTGGTTGCCTCATGATTGCTGAGAGGCAAAGAGAGACAAGAAGGGGTTAGACCGCCCTTCCAGGACACTTCCACAGTAATCTAAGTTCCTTGCAGTAGGACCCACCTCTTAAAGGTTCTTCCATTTGTACCACTAGCTAACAACCAACCATATGGACCTTGGGTGACATTTAAAATCCAAACCATAAAACCCTATCTCATTCTGTCCTTTCATGTCCTCTTTTTCTTAGGCTCCTCAAATGCCTTGTATACCCTCTGATCCCATTCTGTCCTGAGATATTCTCACTATGCTTCAGGCTCCAATTTCTTGTAAGTTCCAAACCTAAAGTCTCATATTGTGCATTAAGCTCTTACTCATTATTAGCCTCATAAAAATGAAAATTTACAGTTCTCTGTAAAGGGCTTGTTAGGTCTTTGTTTTCCCCCTCCTTCAGTAACACCATGATTCCAAGTTCTCCAAATGGTTCGCCTTTACTCTTACCTCCCTCCCCAGTGTGTACGTTTTCTCATAGGATTGAATTCTGTATGTATAGAAGCTCCATTTTCTTGTGAGGTTGAATACTTTTATTCCCAGCCTATACCAACTCTATTGTTAGAAGTCAGGCCTTCAAAATGATTAATTTCCAAAAGATAATTTATCTATATTCAATATCTGAAGTAGCTTTTGTTTTTCCCTTTTGAGACAGGATCTTGCTTTCTAGACTGTCTCAGAGCTAAACTGTATATGCTAGGCTGACCTGGAACTCACTTCAATCCTCCTACTTTGACCTCACAAGTGCTGGGATTGCTGGTATGCACCACCACACTCACCTTCCTTATTCTTGATTATTCCCTGGAATTCCCCTCCTCTTTCCTTCTCAGTTGACTTTCTATGAAATATATGCTCGCTGCAGCCATTCTTGAGATCAACTCTTTGAGTTCTGTAACACTGAGTTATTCTGCCTTGTGCAAGTCTGTATTATCTCCCTCAGAGCAAAGTTCTTTGTATATACCATGGCACCTATTCTGAGGATATTTTCTTGGAATTGTAACTAGCTAGGGTCTTCCTTTTACCAAGTGAGTATACTGTCTTAGTTGCTTTCTCATTGCTGAGGCACAATGGCCAACACCTACAACTGAAAGGGAGAAAGGTTTATTTTGGCTCACAGTTTGTAGAGGCTTCAGTCCATTATCGATTAGTTCCAAAGTTGGGTGGGGATGTATATGGCAGATGAGAAAGAGTTCTTGGCATGGCAGACAGGAAACAAAGCAGCATCCAGTCAGAAGGAAGGATTATATATATATATATATATATATATGTGTATATACACACACATACATACATACATACATACATACATATACACACCTTTCCAGGCCGTCCCCACAGTGACCTACTTCTTCCCACCAGGCTTCACCTCCCAACATCACCCCTAGCTATAAGCCCCCAGTGGGCTAATCCAGTATCACACATACATGATCTAGCCACCTCCCAAAAGCCCCATCTATGAGTACATGAGGAACATCTAGAAATAAGCCATAACATATAGTAAGCTATAACCTTTAACCTGGTATATGCTGGCTTGAGTTTGTCAGTACAAGATAAGACTAGTGCTTCTTCCAGGTGTGTTGGCATATGTCTGTAATCTCAGCATTCAGGTGGCTGAAGCAGGAGAATCGCTGCAAGTTTGAGACCAGCCTAGACTACACAGTAAG
Source organism: Petromus typicus (assembly GCA_004026965.1). Taxonomy (NCBI): domain Eukaryota; kingdom Metazoa; phylum Chordata; class Mammalia; order Rodentia; family Petromuridae; genus Petromus; species Petromus typicus. Next base: position 4,080 of record PVIR01045636.1, read on the forward strand.
ACCCTGCCTCAAAAAACTTAAAAAAGAAAAAGACGTTCACTTGTCAAACTTCATCCTGGGTAATAATCAGCTAAAAAAAATATTGAAACTTATTTCTGGAACCTATTGCTGTAGATTGATTTAGGAAATTTGCAATGAAGCCTAACACTATATTTCTAATAAGCTTCTGGGTAATACTAATGCTGTTGGTCCATGGACCACTGTTTTAGAGACACTATGTTGGGCAAATCTTTTCTGGCTTTCTAACACAGGAGAGATTTCCTTATCTGTTGGTTGGTTGATTTTTGGTACTGGAGATGGAGATTGAACTTGTGACCTTGAGCTTGTGAAGGAAGTGCCAGAACCACTGAACTAAATTCCAGGCCCTTATCAGTTTTAAAGGGATTGTAAAAACTGTTTCTGTTGCAAAGTTTGGATTCTTTGCATGAGAGAAGCATTATTTGAACTCATGAACTCTGTTGCTTTTAATTTACTTTCTTTAAAAGTTACAATAATTGCAAAAGACTTTTTAAATGTTTTATTTGGTTAATGTTAATGGCATATAGCTCAAGTAACATTTACTTTCAAAATCATTAAGATTATCTGTTCTTCCCAACAAAGTATATCGACATATGAAAATGATTAATGATTTTTCCAAGGAATTTCTGTTAGAGCAAATATCTTTTGTTTTATCCTCAGTAGTTGAAAGTTTAATTTGCTCTTTGCTTTTTTTTTTTTTTTTTTTGAGCTCAGCCTTGAACTCAGAGCGATCCTCTTGCCTCTGTCTCCCAAGTGCTAGGAATACAGGCGTGAGCCACCACTCCTGGCTCTTTGCATTTTCAACTTTTTGAGTATCCTTTTAGTAGTGAGCTACTGAATATCTAAGAATATTCTTAGGGAAATATGTGTTTAAAATATAAAACATAAAATAATCTAGAATTAAACAAAAATGGCTGTCCATTTGGCTGCTCTATAAAACACCATGGACTTGAGTGGCTATTAAACAACAGAAATTTATTTCTCATAGTTTACAGGCTTGGAAGTCCATAATCAACATACCAGCAGATATAGGTGTCTGGTGAGGAACAGTTCCTAATAGTTGGCACCTTCTCACTGCATCCTTACATGGTGGAAAGGGGAAATCTAGCTCTGTGGGGTCTCTTTTTTAAGGCCTCATCTCATACTGAGGGTTTTACCCTCAAGATGTAGTCACTCCACAAAGACACAAAAGGCTCTACCTTCCAATATCATCACCTTGAGGTTAGGGTTTTACCATATGAATTTGCCGGGGTGAGGCATATTATTTCAGACCATAACAAATGATAAGAATTTTATTATTTAGATCCATGGTATTTTACTCAAAACTTAAGACTAAACATGAAGTTGATGCGTAGTGATGAAATTAATATGACATAATGTATAATAAACTCTTGTTTGCCTTTTATCTCTCCAGCTCTCATACCATCAACCCCAGTAACCAGTTTTATATTTTTAAGAAGCATTCAAGAGCTTTCAGGTAACTAGTTGATCTTTTTCTAATCTGTGTACTGAAAAATTATATTTTTTTGGTACCAGGGATCAGCCTCAGGACCTTATGTTTGCCAGACAAATGCTGTGCCTCTGAGCTATACACCAGCCCTATAGTAACTTTTTAAAAAAATATCTTTATTGGTACATTATGAATACACATCATCATTGCATTCAACATTGAGAGTTTGTACCAGAAAATGACATGATTTGATTCTCATTTTTCCCCTTAAGCCCTGCCCTGCAATCCCCTGCCCCATATACATAATCTTTGTTTCTTTTTTTCTTTATTACTTTCACATTCTTTTTCCCCTCATTATTTACCCCTACACCCTCTTTCCTTTTAAATATTTTCTATTTCACAATATCAACTATACATACAACTCATTTACACCTTCATTTACTCATACCAGAGAAAAGATACGATATTTACACATCTGTGACCTATTTATTTCACTTATGAGGGTGTCCACAAGGTACATCCGTTTTAAATATGAATGACTCAATCTTACCATTTTTAATGGCAGAGTAATACCCCATTCTATAAAAGAACCACATCTTCTTTATCATGCTCTTAAGGTACTTAATTTGGAAATCTGAATGATTGTTACTGGATATGATAAAGTTCTATTTATTATGGTTTTTAGTTATTGCTGACTAAACTTTATTGCAGTGGTGTCACATGTATATATGTATATTTTATAGTAACACAAAATAAAGCTGGATGTGGTCGTACATGCCTATAATCCCAGTACTCAGGATGCTGAAGCAGGATGATCTCCATGAGTTCAAGGCTAGCCAGGGCTACATAGTGTGTTCAAAGTCAAACTGAACTACTTAGCAAGACCCTGTCTCAAAACCCATTTTAAATATAATAAAAAAAATCGGGCTCCCAAACAATATTTAACCAGGAGATTCATTAATGCACGTGGTACTTGAAATTTTTCTAGTTGATTTTATTGGTACATTTTATATATTATGATCACATTCAACATTGAGGGTTTGTACCAGTACATGGTACTTAAAATTAACTTTCATAATTCTTCATGAAATGAAGTATATTATTTACTGTTCACAAAAATTAATATTTGTAATTGATAATTAAATTTGGCTATACCTAACTCCTGATCTACTAACCATTGTGGTTTTTTTCACATTCTTCTGATGTCTTTTGACTGCATCTTCCTTGATTTAATTATTTTGCTCATATTGTGAAATGTTTGCCAGGCACTGAATAGTGCCTGACGCACAATAATTATTTAGTAAATATTTGAGCAAGTTAATATGTATATTGAAAACAACATATGTGAATGATGCTGGACCGTATGCTGATAAGCAGAGGAAAGTTTGATCTCACATTTTAAAACATTACTGAATTTAAAGACTAGAGAAAAAATAAGCTATATTAAGTGGTTACTGAACTTATTTTGAAGAATAAAAGGGACTTATTCTAAAGATGAACTTTTAATTTGATTTTTACCTGTCAAGCTCAGTTGTGTCCTTGGTTTTTAAATTAACTGTATGACTTTAAAGATTTTAAATGATTTTTCCACAATTTGGATAGGTTTCATATCTAAAAAGAAAATGTATCTATTTCTTATAGATAGAATTTAGCATGTTTATACTTCTATAGAAAAATATTTTTGTAATTACTATTTTATTAGAATGAAATATTGATTCTTTAGCTAGTTATTTTACAGTTGTCGGGTCAGGTCTTCCTCAGCTCATAGAGATGAAGATGAAAGCATGGTACCAGTCTTTAAGAAATGTACCATTTGTTGCCAGGATAAAAGTGTGAACATAAGTAGTTGCAGTAAGACAAGAAGGTTTGTAACAAGTAAAATGAGATTTACTTATTTTAAAGGGAAGAGAGATTTCTACATGTTAGAAAAGACATAAAAGCATTTTAGTTGAAAGAAGTAGCATCCGTAATAGTATAGAAAAGAAAAAGCATGCACATTGGTATCAAGGTACCATTGGTATCAAGGTATATCATGAAGAACGAGTAGCATAGTTAGGATCAGCATGAAGTATATATAATATAGTATAAGATCAGAATCTGAAGGAGTAGTTCTTGGCTTACATATTTGAATCACTGAAAACAATTCTAGGAAGTTTAGACTTAATTTTAATTTGGAAGACATTGGGGAAACCACTGGGTTTTGAGTAGAATCAAGAGTGCCATATATGGATTAGGAGCCAGGTATGGTGGCTGCCATTCCCACATTCCCACATTCCGGGAGGCTGAGGCAAGAGGATGAAGTTTTAACCCAGCCTGGGCATCTTAGCAAGACCCTCTCTCAAAAAGGGAGTGGGGGGTGTATCTCACTGCAAAAGCCCTGGATTCAATCTCCAGTGCTACAAAACAATTAAAATTAAAAAGATGAAAGCCAGGCATGGTAGCAGACATATAGAATCCCAGTACTCAAGGGGCTGAAACAAGAGGATCACTAAGAGTTTAAGGCTAGCTTGCTCTACATGTGCGACTATTATCTCATACAAAACCTTTCAGTTTGGAAGAGTATACAAGGTGATAATGGCCTGGGTTAGGTTGGTCAGATCAGATCATGTTTAAGAACCTAGACTCTGCAATCAGAATATTCAGTTTCAAACCCAATGTTGTCCTTGGTAGGTCACTAAATATGACTCTGTCCCCAATAGAAAAATGATAATTATAATACCTACTTTGGATAATAGATTTAGATCAGATGATATCTAAAACCCTTTGCTTGGTTCAAAGTAAGGGCTCAGTAAATTCTTAATAGTGTGTTTGCAAATATCAAATTTTTGGATTTGTTGTTTTTGTGTTTTTGTGGTACCAGGGATTGAATCAGCGCCTTGCACTTGCAAGGCAAGCATGCTGCAACTGAGCTAAACCTCTGGCAAATATTGAATGTTAAGGAAGAAAAGAGTCATAAATAACTAATTTTCAGCATTAGTATTAATTAGAGAAGTAGCATAAGAGAAACCAGAGAGAGCTGGGTGTGGTGGGCCATAGTCCCAGCACCCAGGAAACTGAGGCAGAAGGATCACCACAAATGGGATGCCAGTACAGGCTCCATAATGATTTTAAGGTCAGCATGAGCTAGATAGCGAGATCCTGTTCCAAAAAAGAGAGAGAAAGCCAGGCCTGATGGTATAGGCCTGCAACCGCAGCACTCAGGAGGCTGAAGTAAGAGGATAGCCTGAGTTTGAGGCCAGTGTTGGACAACGTAGTTTAAGACCAGCCTAAAATACATGGCAAGACCCTGTTGAGAGAAAGACAGGGACAGAGACCAACTGACGAGACAAGGGAAAGATTTGAGAAGAAAGCACCTAGTTTCATTTTTCTGAAGAAAAATTTTGATGTGCTGAGTAACAGCTTGATGCAAATACAAAATAGGCTGTAAGAGTAGAGCTACAGAAGAAATGTCAGTCTAAGGTATACCATAGGCTTTTATTATTGTACAGGAAAGACATTTCAGTTTCAAGTATATGATGAACTTCCAAACTTTGTTAGTTTTATGCCAATTTAAATAAGATCTAGACTATTGGCCACATGTACCTTTTTTTTTTTTTTGGTACAATGTATAAAAAAGTTCCTAAGTAAATTTATGTTTCTATATTTGAATGAATGTTTAGATCCTTGCTTTGCAAATAGGTGAAGAAATGGAATGATTGGGATTTGAACAAGTTACTTAAATGATTATTTGAGCCAAAGCTGTGCTTTAAATCTCTGGATGTCAAGCTTTTATCCACAAGTTGAGAGGGACTATATGTATTTTAAAGGGACTAACTTAAAAGGCACTAAAGGTTAGCATGATTTAGACATGACTATGCCATTTTCTAGAGAAACATTTTAGGTACAACAGGTTTATAGAAAACTGATAGTCATGGCACATTAAAACTAAGAGTTATTACATAAAATAATGATTATAGAACTTACGTATGGATTTCCACACAATATAAAATCCTTCTCACTATCTTCTCTCCTTTACAGTGGCATTACTCTCGTGTGCCTTAAGTGTGATTTCATAACTGATTCTTCTGGCTTAGACCGCATGGCTAAACACTTAAGTCAACGTAAAACTCATACCTGCCAAGTTGTAATAGAGAATGGTATGTATGTATATAAATATATATATATATATATATATGTGTATATATATGTATTTATTTCTGTTACTTTTAATTTGATATTTATTGAAATATTTTTGCTTAAGTCACAGTATGGGATCGTATGTATTAAATCAGTAGCCTCACTCTTCACATATATTTTAAATGTAAAACCCTTCTTCTGATTACAGTTTCCGAAGGTACCTCAACTTCTGAACCCACTACAAGTAAGTTTTTCATTCAGTGCATTTTACTTTGATGGATTTAGCACAGTTACAGTTTTTTAATGTATCATTAGTAGAAATGAAAAATACTGAAGTATTTTTGTTTTTGTTTTTTCAAGCTGCTTGTTGAAATAGATTCCTGCTGTGTGGAGCTCATGCAACCTGGTGCAAGACAAGTTGGAATTTTCTAAGCTCAAAGTTCTGAAGTATTTTCTCACATGAAGGCTATTAACAAAGTTCATGACACTAGCTCTCATTCAGCTCTTTTTAGCCGTCAGATGGCACTAGATTTTTATTCCACCTTATCTTTGTGTCAGGTTAGCATATCCTAACTTTTTTTTCTCCAATCGATTCTTTCCAAAAATACCTTTTGTTGCTATGGTCTTTTCTTGCTTTGCTTAAAATAATTTTTCTCTGCTGTACTTTCTTGCCTTCAGAATATTACATTCTGAATGACATGGCTGTTCATCTGTGTTTGTTTTGTCTACTTTCTTAATTTCTTATAAATCTTTTTTAGGTTTTTGGAGACAGGGTCTCGCTTTGTGGTTCAGGCTGGCCCTGAGCTCAGCCTCCAACTCACATCACAATCCTCCTGCCTCTGCCTCCCGAGTGCTGGGATTACAGGCGTGAGCCACCACGCCCGGCACTGTGGTATGTGGTACTGGTTGCTGCTGGGTGTGGGTCTCCACACCCAGTACTGTTATGTGGTTACCGGGGAATC
>PVIR01045637.1:0-10683 GCA_004026965.1 Petromus typicus
AAAAAAATAAGATAGCATCTAAAAAAATGTGAACATTATGAAAATTGATGTCAAGGAAAAGTACAAATATGGGAAAATGTCAATGTAATATATATTTTAAGGAGACAACATACCACTTAATGATACCAGAAAAACATAAAAGAAATATGCTCATAAATAAGAAGAAAGCTAAATTTTTAAGTTTAAGGATACTTTTTGCATTGTTTTTTCTCTCTGTTTTCTAGCTTTCTTTAATCATATATATTTGCAATAGGAAATTTTGAAGTTGGTAAATACTTATTGAGCATTCACTGCATGCTGAGTATTATGCTATGCCTTGGAAATGCAGATAAAGAAGACAGACACAGCTATTATCCTCATAGAGTGCAGGATCATCAAGATACAGACACTTGGAATCACAATTGAGTCATCTTTTCTATGCCTTAATCTCATCCATTAGGGAATTCAGTTGGTTTTCATTTCAAAACAATATCTAAAAGCTAAGAACTACTGTGAGGCACTAGTTCAGATCACCACCACCTCCTTTCTGGGTTACTACCACAGCATTTTAGGAGAACATCGTGCAAAGATTCCAAGTAATTATGCTCTGAGCCTGTGACTGTCTTGCTCTACATGGCAAAGGGACTAGCGGATGTGATTAAAACAAAGATCTGGACAAGGACAGTTTGTGTTCCATTACTTGAGTAATCCCACAATCAAAGGACACTTCTAGAGCAAACACAACCAAAGAAACTGAGGTTGGAGTGCTGGAATTTCCAGAAGGAGGCAGAAGCCAAACATAGATAGCCCCTATTTGTACAGAGGGACAGATCCCTCAAAACACCCCGAAGAGACATAGCCATGCTGTCCTTGACTCCAGCCCAGTGAGATTCACTTTAAATGACTGACTTCTGCAACACTTAGGTAATAAATTTGCATTGCTTAGAGACATCACAATAATGCTATTGAATTACGTAGCAAGAGGAAATGAATACTGGTCTCCCATAGCCTTCTTTGTCCTTACCTACAGTTCTGTCAGTGTTTGGCTCAATAGAACAGCCAGAGTGCCTCCGCGCAACTAAATTCCCAGCACTTCAGTGGTTTCTGTTTCACTAAGAAGAAAAACCAGAGTTCCTATAATGACTCACAGAGACCTGAATGGCTGACGGCCTTTTCTTTTTGACTTCATCTCTTAACATCCTTATTCTTTTCCAGATGTACCGGTATCACTTTCGGTACATACCAGATGTACCGGTATGTACTTTCTTGGTATTACTTAACATGACCAGGGATGTTCCTGCCAGATGACTCACACAGGTAGCTTTCATGTCACTTCTAGAATATCTAACCCTCAGCCTCTCATGTAATTGTAGCGTCATCCTCAAGTTTTGTTCAAATATTATCCCACAATAAAGCTACACAACCATTCTACATAGTAATGCAATCTGACTTCCCAACCTACTAATATTCCTGCTGTTTCCTTATTTTATATAGCAACTGGAGCACTTTTTAACACTGTGTGTTTTGCTTACCACTTATTTTCCTCTCTTATACAAAAGTGCAAGTGTGCACACGCATGCACTACACACACACACACACACACACACACACACACACACACTGGAATATCAGCTCTGCAAGTACAGGGACATAGTTTAGTCCATTTATTGGTTCATTCCAATCCCTGACATCATCTCCATGACACAACTATTCAGTTAATACCTTCTAGATAAATAAAAGTGTTTCAATTATTAATGATTTAATTCACACAGTTTTCTCAAATGGAAAATTGTAAGCAGTGGACTAAAAGCCTTTCTAAATGAAGCACCTACTCAAATCACAAAGAAACCACTAAATTCAAAACAGGAAGATCGCAAATTTATACCTCAAAAAAATGAAGATATGTAACTAATTAACAAACACATGGGCAATAAATTAATTTCTTAAAATGTCAGTGAGGCATCTCTTAGTTTATTAATGTCCATATGCAATAAAAAGTTATTAAAGACATTTTAAAACTCATGATAATTTTGCAGGTCTGACAATTTTTCCAACTTCCATATGGAAATATCCAGCTTTGTTCTGCTCCTCAGTGCCTTTCTTCAAGTGTGACAGCTGGCCAGTTTTTGTATTGTCCTTTTTCCTTCCGTTTTAGGCTGTATGTCTTTTATGAAGGATTCCAGCTTCTTCTTTGGTAGCCTGGAGTGGACTTTTCCCCTTGAGTTTTGCTGTCCACTTTTCATAGTCCTGTGCCAGTAGTCCAGCCTCCAGGTGCTGTCTGTTAAGAAGTGAGCTCCGTTCTGCTTTTCCCTTAGCTTTAGTTTTCATTTTATCTTGTTCTTTTTCATCTCTGAAGTGTCATCAGTACTACTGGGAGGAGAGTGAGGACCATATAACATGCCATTCTCAAAGCTGCCTGGATCCCTGCATCACAGGGGACTCTCCAGAGTTTATGATAAATCCCAAGGCAGGTGCCCGAGAGATCGCTCTACACATGATTGAGTAATAAGCCTAATGACAGGGGAAGAGAATTGCTTCTCTTCATTTCAGATGAGAAAAAGAACAAGGCCTTGGGCACATGAGGATATATTCCACTTCAATCTCTTGATTAGAAAGCTGTTGTCTCTTTGTTTTCATTCTGATTATTTTGTATCAAATCCAATTGTAAGAAAGGCTGAGTAGTTCAGAGAAATAAACAAATCTGGACATTTAGCCTCTACTCTGATGTCAAATAATCTAGCTTTTGACCACTCTGGAGAATGTAGAGTCCAAGTCTGGTGTGCTGCACCCAGCTACAGTCCCAGTCACTTCCTAGGCTGAGATGAGACAAGCTTATGAGTTGAAGACCAGCCTGGGCAAAACAGTGAGATTTTGTTTTTAAAAAAGGAGTGAAGAGTCTAATAGAAGAAACCCATTTACCAGGTAATTTATAGATCAGCATTAAAAATAGAGTGAGGAAGTTTCTGTTCCCAGTATGTCACGGAAGAAAAAGAAAAGAAAAGAATCCAAATCCTGACACAAGGCAAGGGACATGACAGAGGAGATGCAAATTAAATACCGCAGAAGTTACAGACTGCCAATAGGCTGTTGACAAAAGGAAAGGAAATGAAAGGGGCAGAATTTGAGGACCTTGAGCATAAGCTGAGAGAGGGAGACAGCAGAACCCAGTGGACTCAGGATCTGATTCAGCAGATGCAGTAATTCAATGTGGCTGTGGTATAAGTCAAAAGAAATATGTGGAAAGAGGGTCAGCCACACACCCGAGATCACTGAGGCATGTGACCATATCAAGCATTTTTTCCATCTAAAAAGTATTAACTTTTTATTTCATAATTCTCCAGAAATGAGTTTATCCTCTTGTTAATATCATGTTTAGAACATTTCTCAAGATTTAGATTGATAGGGGTCAGTTGATGATGGATTCAAAAATGAGTTCAGCCCAATAAAGTATTTTCAACAATATTAAATTTTACACTGGGCTCCATTTATTTGCCAATACTTATCAAAGCACACTCTCTTTTACTCTAGTCGAACTGTATTTCTGTGAGGGAGGAGGGTCTTCTCATTATTTATTCATTTTCCTACTTTGCACTCCCCTGTCCAAATTTTTTACTGACCATTCAATTTTGCATAACCACACACTGAGAGAGGATTGGCCTTTTTATTCTGATCTTTCTACGAACAACAAATTATTTTTTTTAATTATCTTTATTGGTACATTAAATATACACATCATGATTGCACTCCATAATGGGGATTTGTACCAGTAGAACAACAAATTATTTGATCCTGGTCAATTTATCTTTCTTCTCTTCTAAAATACCAGGAAGTTAGAACGGATCATCCCCAGCACTCTTTTAGCATCCAGAGATTTGACTTTTATGACGAAGCATTAGTATGTTCTGTAGTTCTCACCGTGGTCCCTCTGTCTGTCTGTCTCATTTGCACATGGCTCCATCACAAATCTGTGTCCTTCACTCATTGCCTTTCCTTGTTTATAGAACAGGGTGTTTATGGGGACAGCACTGATGCCACTGCTCTCCCTTTACACAAGTCACTCAGTGACATTCTGTCATGGCCAAGACTCATTAGCAGGTCTTATTTGTGTGTCTGTGCCCCTTGTTGTGTGTTTTTAGATGGCGTGCATTTTATTTCACCCCCAAAATAGCCTCTGGGTTCCATTTTATTGTAAAGTTATGAGAGAAGATTGTTTTTCAAGTAACACCTTCCTGTTGCTTCTGTAGAATCAGCTATCAAATTCTAAGAAAGGACCAGCTCACATCCTCCCAGTGTCTGACCAGCTGACACTGCTGCCATGACTCATGGTGGGACACCTGTGAGGCTGTGAGGAAAACAGCACACAAGCACAAAACAACAAACAGTGTGAACAATGGACACCACTGTGGTGGAGCTGGAATAATTCCATCGTTAGGTAATTTTTGTCACTGCTTCTTTCAACCTACTTCCCTCTCTCCTTTACCAGCTAAATTTAATCTATTTCATAACCACTGAGATGGCAGCTTATCTTTGCTCTTCCCTGGGATAGCTGTACTATGCTAGTTTGTTGTCCTTTTACCAAACATTTTGTTTCTGAATACCAAGGACAGGGCAAATATGAAGAGGCCCATGTTCATTTCCATTATCCCACACTGAGCACAAACCACCCCTGAAATGTATTTCCTCACAGTTCTGGAATCTGGGGCCTCCAAGATGAAGGTGTCAGAGGACCGGCAGTCTGAGGAGGGCTGCATCCTGCTAGAAAAGGAGGAAAGAAAGAACTTAACTACAGCTCTACAGTGATACATGCATACCAACGTTTATAACAGCACAAGCCATATGTAATAGTTAAATCCTGGAGGCAGCCTGTGTACTAATCAAAAGACAAACGAATGAAGAAAATGTAGTACCTATATATAATGGAATACTACTCTACTATAGAAAATAATGCATTTGAGACATGTGAGAAAATGGATGTACCAAGAAAATCTAATGAGAGTGAAATTATCCAGGCCCACAAATTTAAATACTATAAGATACCACTCATTTGAATGAGGCAAAATATTAAAAAAGAGAATGTAGAGGATGGATAGAAAGAGACAAGGGATGGATCTCTTGTAATAGAGAAGTGGATCAAGGAACAGGAAGAGGGGTGAGGAGGAGGGGATAGGAAAATGAGAGGAATAAAACTGTACCCTGTACAGCGTCTTAATAGCACCAATTCATGTAAACACAAGCTGCCATAACATGAGCTAAGACAAATAATATTAGCACACATATAACAGGTGATAGGGACCTGGAGGATGTAGGAAGCGAAATGGGATTTTAAAAAGAACAAGCTGTACCATGTACCTATAACCACTCCCCAGGATGATTATAAACTGTGTGAATTGCAAACATGTACTAATAATTTCTTTTAATTATGTAAAAAGAATCAAAGGTGCACGCTCAAGCAGACAAGTTTATTTCAGAGCCAAGCTGAGAGGGACTATCCCAGCCTTGACACCAGACAGTTCCTATCAGACAAGGCATGAGGTCTTCGAAGTGTCATGGGGGAGGGTTGTGGCTGCCTCCCAAGAGCAGGGCTCGAGAGAGTAAAAGCTGCCCAAGGACTGGGCCCAGAGAAGTGCTAGTCATGGTGGTTGCTGTCAGTGGCAGGGCTGATAGCTATATGAGTCCCTGCTTGCAGCTGGGCTGGAGAGGGTTGACATGGTTGCCACTGGGATGGTGGCACTCAGATTCTTTCATGTCCTCCAGAAAAAAGCAATATTTTATCTCACACAGGGGGGAAAAAAACAGAAGGGAAAGTTAGTTGAATCTTGAGACAAATCTTCCTCATAAAAGAAAATCCTATTGGAGAGGGAGCAGCTACACAACCTAATTGCTCCTTATAAGCTCCATGTCTTCATCCTATCAAGCTATGGTGTCTACAGCACCTGGATGTGGGAGGCTTTGGTCTGACCCAGTGATACAGACACCTTTGGTCTGACTCAGTAGTCCAGACATCTTTGGTGGGACCTGGAGGTATTCCCACGAGATACTTTGTATTAAAGCCAATCAAGTCCTTACCGAGGACCTGATGGATTTTTCAATTAGCCCATGTTTGCAGTACATAATGACAGGCCTCATGGGTAGTTGGCCCACGTACATAACACATCTTAATTCTTTTTGTGTCCCCTCTTCTCCCTTCCTCTCTCGATCCCTTTCCCTTTTATAAAAGGCCTGGCCTCACTGTTTCCTGTCACCTGTCTTTTATGTTGCTCTTTCACTTATTCATACTTTAGGTTTCCCACACAAGATAAACTATGTGACATTGAAGCTTATATGTCTGATTTAGTTCACTTAAAATTATGTCCTCAAGGTTTATCCATTTTTCTACAAATGATTCAAATCTGTTCTTCTTTATGACAAAGTGGTATTTATTTGTATGTAAAAACCATGTTTTCCGTAACCATTCATCTCTTGATGGGCATATGGATTGTTTTCTAACTACCACACAAGAGTGCCTGGTGGCTGCAACCTTAGAGGATCCTAGGAAGAGAACAGCAATAGCACCCAGAAAATGTAGCTCTTTATTGCAAGAAAAGAATAATCCCCAAGCTGGAAAGTGAATTAATTTATACTTGAAGACAATTTTCTCTAACTCTAGACCTGGAAATGTTTCTTCATATTCCTACTCAAGTGAGATCAGGCAACTATCTTGGTCAGTACAAAAATCTAGTTCCATGAATTTCCTCATCAGGTATAAGACGTTATTATAAAGATAATCTGCTCTGGGGAAAAGAAAAAATACAGAGAAGGCTTGATAACGTCAGCACCTCCTGGGATCCATCAGAAATTCAAAAGCATAATTAGCATGCTCGCTCACAAATATCCCACTGGGTTTGCACACTCAGTACCAAGTTACTTCCTCTTCCTGTTTCCCACAGTGAAGATCTTTGTTATAGGCCAGAAAGCGCAGGCCTCATCTGTGACTGAAGTACACTGGTGAACTTAAGCAAGAGAAACACAGGTGATGTGACTCATTTCCACCCAACAACTCAAAGAAATTGCCTCCCAAGTTTCAAAGAAAACAGGAGGGCCCAAGGGGAGACTCTGGATAAAACAGAGACCAGGAAGAACACTGCGGTTGACCTGAATGCAGTCATCCCACCTGTTGGCCTCCATGGGCAGAACACCTGTAACTTGTGCTTTAGACAGGAGCTGAGCAGATCTGAAACAAGGGCATCAAGGAAATCAGTGTAGTGAGGAGGCTGAATGTTATTTTGGTTATTTCACCCAATACCTGAGCTCCAGCATGAGATCTAGGTCCAGGTGTCCAGCACCAGATCTTTAAGTCCAGAAACTATCTCATCGCATTACCTAGCGGGTGATGTCATCATTTATAAAAACCAAGATCTTCTAGATGCTCACGATGCAAAACACCTCTTGGCTCAGCCTGGGACAGGCTCAGGGCCATTGCCTGAATCTACATCCCCACACAAACCACACAGCCACATGCAGCCACAACTGGAAAGCACAGGGAAGCTTTGTCTGTGGTCAAGGGTTTCATCCTCCCACCTCCCGGTGGGATTGTTCTCAGGCAAACTCTTCTCTCGCCTGATGTGAGAACAGTGATCCAGCGCCACCAAGTCCTCACTGGCCTGATGTGTCACTTTGCCAGGGTTGCGAAACAACATACTTCAGATGAGACACTGTAAATTACAGAAGTGCAGCTTCAGATAGCTTGGGGAGCAAGAGTCCAGGATTGGGTAAGTTGAGTTTCTCCCGGGAACATTGGCCTCGCTTTTCACATGAATGCCGTCCTGCTGAATCCTCACCACACATCCCTGTGGCCTGCTCTCTTCTCAGAACACCAGCCATACTGAGTAAGGGCTCACAAGTCTGACTTCATTTGACACTAATCACTTCTATACATCCTCATCACATTCTAAAATGCAGTCACATTCTAATGTCCTGGCAGTTAGGACTTCAGCATACGAATCTGAGGGATGTAGCTAGCGCAGTCTATGAAATTCCACTAGTGAAGCATAGTATGTGTTCCTGCTCTCTCCCCTTTCTCTGTCTTGTCCCCCCTCCACTTCTGTTTCTATATATTATCTCCCAGATAAACCAAGCAAACCTATCTTTCTCTCGAGGTCTATTTTTAAAGGAAACAAATCCATTCTCTCACATTCTGACCAACTGAATTAACAGCTCTGTCGTACACTTAGCAAAAGTTTGGACAGAGACAGGTCTTGGCTGTGAATCATATAAACCTCCTCTACAAGCAGTAGATCACCAACAAAGTCTCTCCTATCAAATCCAATTTTCAAGGCTTTTTGACAGAAAGATGGGGAACTAAGAGAATCAGATAAAATAAAGGTACAGGCACAAATCTACCTGTGAGTTTAAACCTTGTCAACAGAATTAAATTAGGTGCAGCGTGGAAGAGACAGTCAATACCTCCAGACGAACAGCAAGTATGTGTATGAAGAAGCACCCTGTGGCAGTGATATTCCCCTATGGAACGCAGTAATCCTCCTGTTGTGGTACTGAGCCTGGAGATATGCAGGTATTTATGTAAATTTCTACAAAAGAGAAGTCGCCTCATCATCTCTTGTGCTCAAAATATTTTTCTCACTGCTTTGTGATCTCGGGGGGGGGGGCACGACTCAATCAAGCCTTGAGCAGATTTCCTGTTTCAGTTTTGGAAGAACACGAATGTCTCAGTGAGCTCCATCAGAGGGAGCCAGCTGGAATTCAGGGCTAAGCTCTCCCAGAAAAGGCGCAGCTACCTCACGCCCTGAGCGCACTGCAGCTACTGTGCTTCTCCATCTTCGAACTGGAATTGTTTCTAGTTCTGAAAGCAAGTGGCCATGATGTTCTTCTACCTTGAGGCTTAGTCCAGCCCTAGCCACCCCACACCATCTAACCTGTTATAGCTCTTAGAGAAGCTGCCAACACACTGTATGACCTGCATCGACACCTCTTAACTGTGGCCGCCCCATGCTCCTAGGGCTTGAGCTAAAATTGTGCATTATCTTCCAAGAAAATGGTGCCCCCCACACACACTTCTGCTTGTGGTCCTCCCCTCAGCACCAAAGATGAAGCTGCATCCCAGGAAAACATAGCCAGGGCAGGTATTCTATTTACACTCTCAGTTGCTCTGGGCTTGAAATGTAGCTATCCCTTCCCTCCCTGTGCAGAGAAATGGTGCCTTTGCTAGGTAACATCACAAATTGCCCCAAGGAAATGACTTTGGTTACCCAGAGCAGCCCCAGCATCCATGTCTGAGCTGAAGTGGCATTGATACCACTCTGGGAACTGTTGCCTTGCCTGAGCCAAGCACTATCCATTGCAGGGCTCAGCTGACATAGCATTTCACAGCCTTGGAAAATAGAGCATCGGTGCTGCAGAGACACCTTGTGTTACTGGTCAAATAATTTGAGTACCTGCCATTATTGGACCTGGACTAGACTACAGAGACTAAACTGCTGAGCCGCCCTCCTCTCCAGAATGTGGAATCATGTTTGGGATGCTCCTGAATCTGCAGCCCCACAAGAGATATCTGTGACTCCAGCACCCTTGCTGCACCTCCACCAGGCCTCACAGGGTCTAGGGTTCTACTTCATCCTACCATCTCAGAAACCAGAATGATAATGACATGGTGCTTCAGTGGGGCACTGAAGAAAATGCACAGAGACTAGCTAGCAACAATGTCTAGCAAACAGAGCCCCCACCCTCCTAATTAACACACCCCTTATCTGCAAATAAAAGTCTTTTTCCTATGGAAGTCATTCTGTGAAGTTTGGGAGAGGTGACTGACTGCTAGTGTGTTCACAAATCATTGCAGGAAGACAAGAAACACAAAAGAAAAAGGAAACATTATACCACCAAAGGAACACAATACTTCTCTTGTAACTGGACTCCAAGAAATGGACATTTATGAATTGCCTAAAGAAGAATTCAAAGCCATGATCTTCAGGAAACTCAGTAAGGCCTAAGGAAACACAGATAGATAATTCAACAGAAGGAATATATTCATGATCTGAACGAGAATTGAACAAGCAAGTAGATATCATTAAGGATAAAAAATCTTGAAATGAATAATTTAAAGAATTGAATAATAATGCAATAGAGAACATTGGCAGCATACTAAACAAACTGGAAAAAAAATATCTGAAATGGAAAATAGCTATTTTGAAATTGTCCACACTGGAGGGGACGAAGTCATGAATGTAGTCCACAAGATTTTTGGGACAAGATAAATCAAATAAATATTCAGATTATGAAAACTACATAAGGGGCTAAGTTAACAGGCAGAAATCTTGTTTAGTAAAATAATTCCTGGAAATTTCATCATATAAGAAGCAATATGAACAGCCAGATTCAAGAATCAAAATTTCCTAAACAGCTGAATTTAGAGGTCTTTACCAAGCACATTATAATTAAACTGTCAAAATTTAAAGATAACGAGAACAAATAGAGTGACAAAAGAAAAGCACCAACTTAGACATAAAGAAATTCCCATTTTACTGTCTATGGATTTCTCAGTATGCACCCCAAAGGTGAGTAAAGAATGAGATGATGGATTCAGAATAATGAAAGATATTCATATGTCATCCAAAAATACTACACCAAGAAATGTTCTCCTTCAGATTTGAAAGAAAAAGTAATTTTTCCTAGACCAGCCCTATGAAAAAATGTTTAAGGGATTCATAGCTA
>PVIR01045638.1:0-10624 GCA_004026965.1 Petromus typicus
GAAAGACCCTGTCGAGATCACTTGTTTCTGCTAGTCTGTGCCATGTTGTCTCTCTTCTGCAGTGCTCCTCTGCCTGCCATGTGCCACTCTGCCTCGGATCCTTCTGATCATGAACTGAAACCTCCACAAACTGTGTGCTACATACGTTAACTTTGGGTGTCAAGTATTCTGTCTTAGAAACAAGAGAAAACTAACACACCTTCATTTTTGATAGCTCATGCAGCTTATTAGATATCTTGGACAATGAAAATCAGTCCAGAAGTGGGCACTACTTAACTCATTTCTTACTTTCTTCCTTGTTTCAGAAGAGGCATGGATGGACGAAAGAAAGCCGAATGCTATGCAACTGATGGAGCAGGAATGACTTACTGATTAAATAAAAGATTGACCTTTAGCTTGTATTTTCAAGTAAAGGCACTGGTATGGTAAACAGTTATCCTTAATTTCACTGATCCTAGAATACAATGAGTCCATAAGGGGAAAAATTGTTAGCTTTTAACAGAGGCTTCCAGGTGTTATGAGAACTGAGATTTCTTTTTGGATTAAAACCTGGCCCGAGGTCACCATATAAGCTTTGATTTCACTATACTCCATTCCCTTGTGCAGCAGAGAACAAAGGACCCAGAATTCTACCAGATCCTGTTTTAATGCAAGAGTGTAAATAATGAATCACACCTCTGATTGGCCAGTTGATCATGATCACATGGTCTATAAAAATCTAAAGGAAGCCTAAACAATGAACATATAAGAAAAAAGACTGGTTGGAAGGATAGGAAGAGAGTAAAAAAGAAAAATCTACTATATGGTCATTGATATATTATAATAATAATGAAAATATTTTAGTCTTTATTTGTAATTATAAAATAATGAAGCATCTTACAAGTGATGTTAGCTTAGATTTGATGAAATGGGGCATAGTTCTATTTTTGAAGTAATTAAGGATATTATGTTCTGTTTAGTTTTTTCTGAAAGTTAGGGAAGCTCCAGATTTTTCCTTGACAGGTACAAGTTAAAAAGAAAAGAATAGAATTCTCAGTAACTTGCTTTGAAATAAAATTTGCAGAGAAGAGTCATATTCAGATTTTTCATTTAAGTATCTTTGAGGAAAAATTAATTATAAGACAGAGATGTGTCTTGAAACCACTTTTTTCATAGGAAAGCCAAATCTTTATCCTAAATCCTATTTAGATTTTATTTATTTGGGGCTGTTGAGTAACCATGGGAAATCTGACTCCTTATATACTTCTTCCAAGTGGTAAAGGATGGAAGATTGCATACAGAAATGTTACCTTTCCTGTTCTAAAAAGTCTGCCCGAGAGAAGACTCAACTTCACATTTAAGATAGTCATGATATTAAATTTACTTTTTGTTTAAGAAATAATTTTATTTACCTTCAACAAAAGGGGAAGATGTTTGAAAAATAGTTGTGAAAATAGAAGTCTGGAATATAGCTTTCAAATTACCTGTCCAGAAACTTAGAGTCCTTTGGATATAGTTACCATTCAAATGGGCATTTGTTCATTGAATAGTCTCATCTCAGGAGGAACCCAAAGGTCAAAAAATATATAACATTTTTCCAATGTTATTTGCTTTAACAAAGATGCTAAGCTTCATATATATATGTATATATACATATATACGTATATACATGTATGTATATGTGCGTTACTTTATATTACATTATATATGCATATATGTATATATATATAATCTTTAAATAAATAAATAATATAATAATAAAAATATAAATGAATATATATGCATATATATGCATATATGTATAAATAAAAATCTTTATATATATATATAAAATCTTTAAAAGTCCATTGTGCATGTTCTTACTCAGTGGAAATTATCTTTATCTTTTAAAATGGTCATAACCTCTATGATAATTATAATCTCTATTATCTTTGAAAGATAGAGAAATGACCTACCAACTCTCAGATAGTACTTGTTTTGCTTTATGTAAAATCACTTAGGTATGTGCCATGTTCCCTATTAGGACTATAATCATCTCAGAGATAATATATTACCTGATTGCTTTGTATAGTAATTCCATTATTGATCCAGGTCAAGATGGAAGAATTTATTTATATTTTAGCATTTCTGACAGAAAAAAAATGAACAAATGTCCTCTATCAGTTCCTTTGCAAAACGAAGTGCATAGAGGATCCTCAGTGAGAATCCAGTCTAAGTGAAGAATTTAAACTGAAATGTTGCCCTTGCAAGAAAGTCTTAGGTACTCAAGGAGGAGCAGATTTTGCAAGGTGCTGACTCGATGAACTGGAATCACTCATGCATGGAATCAATCACCCATACTTGGAGTTGTAATCCTTTATAAAAACTGAGAGGTGTTGCCTTCATGCCCAAGGTTTACATTTTCATATAAAAAAATAGTGTACCGATTAAAGAATAGAGGAGCCTTCTCTAAACTTTCGATGATGATTTTGTTTGTTTTTGTTTATGAGAGATTCTCTTGCCTCCACCTCTGAACTGCTGAGATGCCAGGCATAGATGAGTTTTAACACACACAGTTGATAGCAAGAAGCTTAACAAACACAGAAAATAAGATGGAAACTGATCATGCAACAATGTCCAAACTTGAGGTTATATTTTAGAAAGGGAGAATGATAACATTTAAAGGCTAGAAAAGCTATAGCTAAAGGATCTGCCCTGGTGCAAAAAAAGTGGCCATTATGTGAAAGATAATGAGCCTTAAGTTATTTATTAATTCTCATGTTAAACCAGTTGAATATGTCAAAGCTATCTGCTGTGACTGCAAGGAAACAGGACACAGCTATCTTGTCAATTTTCTTTCCAGGTGCAGGCATAGACTGAAAACTTAGTGTTTTGATTCAGAAGGAAGCAAGAGAATTTACTTAAATTAACTTTTACAGATGCTTTTACAAGAAGAACTACAGCATGAATCTTTAGTATCCTGCAGTCACAACAAAGGAAAGCTATTAAATGGATGCAGTTTTGGAAGCTTTTTTTTTTCAACTTAATGTACTATGGGGCATGGAATAATACTTATCACACCTGTGATATCACAAAAATGTAAGCAGTTAGTATAAAAGGTAAGGTAATTAAAATGAAGCTGCATAGAGAGAAATCTTTCTTGATATGTTTAAGTTAAATGGAGAGAAAATGGGGAAGTTTAATGAAAACACCACTAATTAAGAGACAAAAGTGCTAGAAATAAGAACTAGAATGATAGACAAAGACTTAGATGCTATCACACATATACATTTTTCTCACATCAGTTTTTTTATTGAGTTGCTTCTAAATGCAGGTATTAAGTGCTGTATACATAATGAGTGAAGGTGCAGAATTTATGAACACTGGCTTTCACTGTAATAGATGAATGTGTGTCCAGATAATTTTGAATTAGACTGGTATCTTATATCTTATGCTAGCTGATACATGGGACACAAAATCAAAATTGTGACCCTTTGCCTAACTACCTCATAGAGATTTAATATGATTGATTCAAAAGAAAACATATAAATAAAAAATTCCAATACATACCATAGGAACATTTTGTATTAAAATAATAATATAAAACAGTGCCTCAAATTTAGTAAGTACTCTATGACCTAGTTAAATAAAACAGATACAGCTAAATCTTTTTTCACTATTAAGAGTCATAGAAATGTAGTGTGATACCAAAAAAAATATTGCACATAATTATTTGCAGTCAAAGATAGCATTGTAGAGGACACACACTCAAAATCACACTGGAAGCAAGACAAGGTCTTATATAATTTTGTAAGTCAGTCAAGATGTGAACTTTTTTTTAAAGGTCCTTAAAAATGAGTTACATCACTTTTACTATTAATTACCAGCACACAAGGAACCTCAGTGTTGTATACAGAAATGGCTGTATTTCAGGTCCTAGATCCTCAGTACTTGATACTATAGAATATTAAATTGAGGTATAAATGTGTGCAATCACCCATTATTAAATGGTGCAATTAAATATTTCTTCCATAAGTATTATCCTATACTGCAAGTAATTCCAAAGATGAAAGAAATTATAGAATCAATTCAGTGACATTCAGTTCTCCTAAATGTATCATCACTTTGTGAAATGGAAAGAAAGCTGAATGTCTAAGAAAGACAACATGAATACTAATGGCGATATTTATTGAGTCCTTACTGTGTGTCAGGCCCCTTGTAAGGGCTTTACAAGCACTTTATCTTTTAAATCTCACAACAACCCTGTGAGTAAATACTTTGACCATTTTCATTTTACAGTTGAGAGAATTGCACCTAATAGTGGGGTAAGAAATATGCTCAAGGTCACAGAGCTAATCCAATCATAGTTGAATTCCAAGTTCTTTTGATTCCACAGTCCTTACTTTCAATTGTTGCTTTGTTGCACTGCCTTTCCATTCATCTTTTTTTTTTTTTTTTTTTGATACAGGGTCTCACTTTGTGGTTCAGGCTAGCCCTGAGCTCAGCCTCCAACTCACATCACCGCAATCCTCCTGCCTCTGTCTCCCGAGTGCTAGGATTACAGGCATGAGCCACCACACCTGGCACTGTGGTATATGGTACCGATTGCTGCTTGGCATGAGTCTCCACAACCAGTATTGTATGTGGTTAACCTGGGATCGAATTCAGGTCCTTGCGTTTGCAAGACAGGCACCAGAACCACTGAGCTAAATCCCCGGCCCCCTCCACTTACCTTTTTAAGGCATTGATCCATAATCATACGTCTGTCTGAGGGAAATCCCTTTAAGAATATTACCTAGTCCATTCATTAATTTCCAAATGACTGTCAATTAACATAGAATGTCCTGAAGGTCCACCTCCTTCCAGGTGTAGCTAAAAGAGCTAGGTGTGTCACCTTATTGATTAAGCAAATATCTTTACCCCCTTAGCCTCTTTCTATAAAATGTGGACAAGCAGAAACATATAGTCTTTTTCTTCTCTTTCATTCTAAAGCCCAAATAACTTCAACTCTCTGAAGGTAGAACCAGATTCAGAGGCAAGCAGGAGATAGGATTTTCACAGTCTGTGAAAAGATGTTGAAAAACACTTAACACCTTGACCTTCCAACCCTTCAAATCTTACTCCCAAATTAGAAAGAATTATCTTCTAGATAATCGGATTATACTGAACCACTCATACTTAGAAACATTTTATTTTGAATGAAGTAAAAGGGCAAAAGCAACTTTGAGACTATCTATTACAGCAGGCAACTGACCCAATGACTCGGGATCCACTGGGACCATTTCCCTTGTGCATGATGCTTGCCTGGTCAGAACCTGTGACAGGAGAAGTGCTGTGCTCTGCAGAGGATCTGAGTGTGCATGACAAGAGAGCTGGCTCTGGTTCCAGGACTGTATCAACAATGGCTTGGAGTTGCCTTTATCTATACTGAGACTGAGTTTTGCACTTTATCTTGAAGAAAATAAAAAATCAACAATTCCTTTTGTGATATAAAACAGAAATTACAAACTGAATGGAAACAGTATGAAATTTATACACAGCAAAAACTAGAGTAGTGACTAGAAAAAAAGAGTTCATTGTCTCTCTTTCAAGTAGGTTTAGATTTAAGAAGTAAACATGTTAGCATTTCTTGAAAGTCACTGACTTTTAGGGAAAGAGGTAAGTGCGGGCAAAGGGCAGTCTAATTTTTACTGTTTTGTTTCATCTTATGCAAGGCACATTTTAGATCTGTTTTTCCCTAAGGCACATTTTAAGTCAGTGACAACCTGTAATTGAGAGAAGTTAAATCTCTAAGGATTTGCATAGCTGTTGTATCTAAGCAGCGGTGTTGCTCTTGATCTGATGAGTGAGGTGTCTGGGACCCTTAGGACACTCAGTTCCTTCCTGAAGATGCAAACGGGTCACAGGGTGAAGAACAGCAGTGAATTGGCTACTGAGGGACTGAGATTCACTTTCCTTGCTTAGAAATGTATATGCTGATTAGTACTGTTGTGTTCCTTTAAAAATCAACATAGAAATTGCTCACCTCGGTCATTATTAGCTCAGGCTAGGGGAATGTCCCAGAAATGCTTCTTCTCTGCTGTCTGTGAGGATGTTCACTACTGTCATACTCTCAACATACTCTCATACTCTCAGGTTGATAAACAATAGAACAGTTTGGAGGCTGGATGTCTAGTATCAAGTTTCCAGCACAGTGAATTCATGGTGCATTCTGAGCCCTCTTCCAGTTGAGAATGCCAGGTTCTCCTTTTGTGGCAGAAACAGGTAGAGGGCAGTACGGCCACCTACTGGAGTTCTAAAATTACTAGGCAGGATCCACACTTTGACAAACTTAATTTAAAGGCCTTTATTGCTCAATAACATCACAATGAGATTAGGTTTTCCACACTCATTTTGGTGTTTTTTTTATATCTGTTTTTCTGAAACAGAGACTGTCTATGGATTTCAGCCTGGCTTTGAACTCACTATAGAATCCAGTATGGTTTTGAATTTGTGGTGATCTTTCTGTCTCAGCTTCCCAAGTGCTAGGATAACAGGCATGAATACATTTGCTTGGGTGTAATGCCAACATTGAGCTCACCGAACTATTGTTATTATTACTATTGTTTTCCTTATTTAAGCTACTTTGCTGCAAAGAATGTATTTAGAACAGAGTACTGAAAAGGTTGGTTTTAGCTCAATATTGTATTTAGAAAATTATAGTTTTGATCTCTGCATACTGACAAAGAGAAAGAAACACTCAGGATGGACTGTTGAAAAATTGTACACCAGCATAAATGTTTCATTTCCTTTATGTATTTGCATGTTATTCATGCACAAAAGTTTCTTCCACAAACCATACCAGTTAATGGCAGTCATCTCTGTGGAGAGGATTATTGAAGAATTTTTTTCTACTTTTCCATAATATTTGAATTTTATACAAGATGTATATAAATATTTGTGTAATAAGAAAAACAATAAGTACATAAATATTAAATCACTATGCTAGAACTCTGATTTTCAATATTTTTCTAATCTTGCACAACTGTACTTAATTTGTTAGCTGAAGAAAGTCTAACTCATTGAAACAGTTTGCAGGTATAGCAGAGAATTGGAACATTCCTCTTTCTACAAAGATGGATAAGAAACATTTTAATTGGATACTACTGGTAATTAGACAATCATACTATTTTCGGAATGTGTATGTTTACCCAGATGCATGTGTGCACATGCATGCATACCTGAGTATGAGAATAGTCCATGACAAAATGATTCAGATAAAAATGAAACATGAAGATTAACAATAAGATTTTTAGAAATTGCAGCCAAATAAAATACACTAAAATTCTAGCTCCATTAAATAAATACTATTTCTAAATGACGTTTTCATTTATCACATATAATGTTGTTATCTTATAGTGATATGCTGGGTTTCTTTCCGCTTCCACTGTGTTTTTCACTTATTTTATCAATCCCTTCAATAAAGAGAGTGAAGCAGTAAGCACAATTTTCAGTTTAAGCTTCATGGAAGGACACAAGGGTAGTCAAAATCATTCCACAAAATAGCTGCACAAGGGTTAATGACTACAGCTACTTTTTGATGTGGCTCAGTTAACATCGAGGGCTTCACAAAACGAGTATTAGAAATAGCCTTTCACTATTGAAATTTGTATTTATCATGAGCATGAGGGACAATGTCCAGGTTCAATATTGTGGAGTGACTAAAACATTTAAGAGACACTGTACACACTTGCATAGACGAAAAGGTACAGCTGAGACTGAGATCCTTAGAGATGGGTCCTGAGGCTTGAGCCCCAAATGCTTCTGAGCCTAGTGAGAGTCTAGGCTACAGAACTGCCATTTCCTTGATTATGCCTAGAAGTTAAAAATCCTGCCTTTCAAAGTCAGAGTGTATCTGACATAAACCTTTAACGCAAAGTGTTATTCAGGGTATCTCCCGAGAAAGGAAGTTGGGAATTCAAAAATACAATTATTCTGGAAATTGCTTCATTACAGTTTCTAGCAATGAACTGAGGAAGTGGCTTAATGTTCCGCTATCTCAAACATGTGATTGCTGCTGTTTATCTCTCCATCCACCTATCCAACAATACATGCATACATGTATGCTTAACAAATTATATACAAAAAATGGCCTCAGGCAATTGTCAACATTTTTTTTTTTCTAAAAAAAAGTAAGCCAATGTGAGCAAATGTCATAATGATTGTAGGAAAGAAAAGAATACACTGGTTGAGTTGTATGGATTTTCAGACTAAAATCTTTCCATAAATAAACACAATTCAGAAATACTTTAATATAGGGTAGTTCCAGTAAATGTAACTGGAGTTTTCTGGAAACACACTGGACTTCTCTCCCAGCTACTCATCCTGATCTGCACACAACTGGGTATTTCCTTTTTCCTGTTTCATCTGATCTCTCCTCATATGATTTTGCTGATAATTTCTTTTTTTCTATGACTATACCTTGTTCTCTTAGCTGTCTAACTCTTCTTTCTCATTTCTTTTAATGGCTTCTTTTCCTAGTTATCCCCCTAGGTTCTGGTCCTCCCTTGAGTTCTATTCTCTACTTTCTTCTTTGTCCTTTTTGTTAAATTTTACAAATTCAACAAGCAGAACAGGTTTTTTATTTTTTATTTTTTGTACTGGGATTGTACTCGGCACATGCACTAGCAAGGGAGACAGTCAAACTACTGAGCTAAATCCACAGCCACAGGCTTCTTTGAAGATGATGATCTGTTGTGGTCTAGATCTCTAATAATATCCCTAAGTTTTTTTTTTTCCAGTATTTCAAACATTGTTCATTCTGTCAGCATGCCCCTCAACTCAACTTGTCTGACACCGCATGTAGCATCTTCTCTCTTTTTTCACTTTCTTATGAGTTGGTTTCCAAATCATGCAAACTCTACCCTTTACTATTCTTCATACACTTCCAAGTTTCCTCCACCCTGGGGTCCTTGGTTCAGACATTCTCTCTCTCTCTTTCCACTTGTTTCATCACTTACTTACTTTTCCTCTCTGCCTCATTTTCACTTCTCCCTCTACCATTCTGCAGAGTGTCTCAGTTAACATTTTAAACCGATAAAACCTGACTTCCCTATTTCCTTGAATATAAATTTCTAACTTCTGAGTAAGGAGGCCAATGGCCCTGTTAAGGATCATGTGATTATTGTTACTTACATTTCCCTTCACTTGGAACTTCTCCCCTATTATATCTCCCTGCCTTTCTACTGACACAGTGAGGATAATATAATAAATATTTTGTTTTCAGTGAAAGAATGAATGATAGAACTTATTTTAGTGGCTAAGGACATAGTTCTTAGAGTCTGTGAGAGGTATTGCATTTGTTTTTTAAAACCACCACAAATACGTAAGAAAAATAAAAGAAATATTTTTGATTCATATTTATTGGTCATTTCAGATAAAATAGTCATATCAAATAAAATGGCCATTTCAGATAAAATAGCCATAGAAAATAAAAATATTTTTGTTTAACAATAATAAAACTGAATCTTAGAAACTTTAAGTGGTTTAGCAAAGTCACCCTGCTCAGAGAGGGGAAAGAATTAGATTTTGGAATTCCCCTCCTAGAACACAGGCACTCTCAGGCACAGACATGGTTTGCTCTGATTGATCAGCCTGTGGTGCTAATTACACTGACAAAGGAAGCCTCAGTCTTTCCCTCGGCCAGTTTTTGTATCAGATGGCAAAGAAAGAATGATCTCTGCATCGAGAAGTAATGTGTCATGCTCAAATCATTACTGCTTGATTGAAAAGTAATTGGCCTATCAATTCTACTGTTTACAGGCAGACATCATATCACATTTGGGTTATGGAATTTGAAAAGCATTCAAACTACCACATCAGGATGTGCTATATAAGGGAGGGAGGACAGCAGATATCAGAATGAACATAAGACACCTGTAACACAGAGGATCAAACTGGGCATAACAGCAAACTTGCTTCTTCCCACCTTGGCCCAAATGTAGATACTTATCTCTCTTCTCATCATGCGTGACTTCATCTTCTGTTGCCTCTGCCTGGGAGCCCATCAGTGAATTTCAAACTGATTATGTTTTATCAAATAACATTGGATGTGATGTTAACAGTCTGCCCTACCTGTCTAAGAGTCACGTAGTTTTGAGGCCACAGCAATATAAGGGCTTCAAATTGTTCTAGAGCCAAGTGTGGAAATAATTCCTTCCAGTTAGGCTATATATAAAGTCAAGGATTATTTGAGGTCCATACAATAATGATGCTTAAATCAGGCTTGGGATCACAAGAATTTTCTAAAAATATGCATCTTTTTATGAAGAGTCCATATCTTTATCTGGAACAGCATGGTTGATAATCTTCAAATACAAATTCTGTAATGCTGTGAGCATACAAATAGCAGAATTCAATATGATAAAAAGTGTATGTTTGTAATTATGGGAAAAGGCAATGGTGAGTAGTCTTAGGGTAAGTATGAAAATGAAACACTGAGGGGCCGGGGATTTAGCTCAGTGGTTTCAGCACCTGTCTTGCAAGCGCAAGGACCTGGGTTCGATCCTCGGTAACCACATACCATACTGGGCATGGAGACTCATGCCCAGCAGCAACCAGTACCACATACCACTTGCCGGGCGTGGTGGCTCATGCCTGTAATCCCAGCACTGGGGAGGCAGAGGCA
>PVIR01045639.1:0-10622 GCA_004026965.1 Petromus typicus
CAATACTGGGTGTGGAGACCCACACCCAGCAGCAACCAGTACCACATACCACAGTGCCGGGCGTGGTGGCTCACGCCTGTAATCCCAGCACTCGGGAGGCAGAGGCAGGAGGATTGTGATGTGAGTTTGAGGCTGAGCTCAGGGCCAGTCTGAACCACAAAAGCGAGACCCTGTCTCAAAAAACCTAAAAAAAAAAAAAAAAATTTTGTGATAGGAAATTATTTAGTGCATCAATTTTTTTGTGTTTTGAATCGTTACTTACAATTGGTGTATATATATAGAACTGCTTACAAAAGTACGGGAAATGATCACAGTCAAATTTATTGAACAGTAGATTTTATTATGACAAGATACACCTATGTTTGGGACACTGAATGACTACCGTGCTGCTCTGAGAGTACAGCACTCGAACAGTCACCAGCCCTGCAGCCTGCTGTCCCAGCAGACCTGTCCCTTCCTGATATTTAGATGAACTATGAAACCTCCCATTTGTTCACTCATCTCATTGGATAAGAAGAAAAAACTTAGATCCTAACACATAGAGTGTATATTCAATAAGTTAGAGGAGGTAAGTCATTGTGGTTTATGCCTTGTAAGTGCTCTCTCTGTAAGGAAACTGGGCACTGGGAAAAACTCTGAGTGAAATCATATCTTACAAGTATCTAAAATCATGTCTTGTCTGAATAATACTCCAATGTGCATCTGTACCACATCTCCCTTATTTTTTTTTTCTGTTTATATATATCTTTCCTTTTGTGTCTTTAGAAGATGCTGAATAGGGAGTCACTAATATATGTATATGCATGGCATGAATGAAATTTGGAGCAAATACCTACGCTCCACTGTGTTTTCTTCACCTGACAAATCTCAGACTCCTTCCTGCATCAAAGGCGTCTGTCTTTCTGCAGGTATCAGAGCACTGGGTGCATCCTCTAAGGCCCTCAAACACTGCTTTTCTCTGTAGAGATGTTCCAAGAAACTTGTAATTGTTTCTGGCCCCTGGGAGCTAGAAACAACTTGTTTATTTTCTGTATCAGTTTTGCAGAGCAGCCTCCCCCAGTGGCCTGATCATGTACCCACCATCGCTGGCATCGCTGGTGAAATGATAATAGCATTTCTGTGGGGAGGTGAGGTCACAGACCCTGACTCCATATCTCAGGGTCTGGCCGCCTGGCTCCCATACAGGCAGATGGCATCATGACCATCACCTGGGCCTGCCCTGCTGGACTCAGGAAGGTATGGCTGTGTCTCTGTTTGTCTGTGAAGCCATCTGTGAGGAAATGAACAGCGTCTAGGTCTGCGTCTGGGCGGGTGAGTCACCGTGTCCAGAAAAGTGGTTCGTGTGGGTGAGGAGACATAGGTGGAAAGAAGAATCTGAGGCTTGGCCGAGCCGGCACAGACCAGAGTCTGAGACCACACCAGACTCCACAGAAGCAGCAGAAAAGGAGGCTGCGGGACAGCTCCAAGCACAGTGAGGTCTGATTTGTAAGATCCTTCAGAGTGACCTGCAAGTCAGTCTGTGATTCAACCTGTACTACAGGAGTCACAGAAAAGTGTAGGTGGCCGGTCTTACAGCTCCAACATGCTACTTGTTCCAAGGGTGATGGAGCCAACTGGACCATTTTTCCTGTGCAGACAGTGTGATTTCAGGACAGTTTCTGCAGTGTATGTATGTTTGTCTCACTAGGTTTGAAATGCTTAATGGAAATGCAGATTATGGCTTTCTGCAAATATCTGTAGTCTATTAAGTAAGGTGGGAAATTCCCTGGCATTTGGAGACGGAGACTTACAGAAAGAGCTACTCAAACTGCAGGACAGTCACGGAGGTCAGGCTGTCTCTGCTTCAGCTGTGTCTGGTCATGTGCTGTTGGGCTGGTAAATGTCAGTCACTTGGGGCTCCATTTCATCATCCTGTATCTGCAAGTCTGGGAGTTGATCCTCCGAATTCATGTTTGCATATTTATATGTATTGTAGCACAATTTGAAAATTATATATTACATTCTATTTTTTTCCAGTAAGACCCATGTTATTATAGGCTATCTAAGGAAAATTAGTTTCTATCATTAAATTAATACTTATTTAAATTTCACAAAGAAAAATCTAAGATTGTACATAGTTTATGTTTTAGATAACCTTGACAAGCATTCTATATTTATATTTATTCCTATGCTAAGGTTGATCCATCTGCACTGACTGCAATTTGGCTGTAAGAATTTACTGAGCACATTGGTTTGGTGTTTTAATTCAAATCTTTATCGGTACATTATGAACACAAATCATCATCGCATTCAACATTGAGGGTTTGTACCAGAATATGACGTGACTCGATTCTCATTCTTCCCCTTCCCCTGCCCTGCAACCCCTCACTCCCTAAATACATAAGCTTTATTTCCTTTTCTCTTTATTGCTATCACATTCTTTTCCCCCTCATTGTTTTTTTAAAAAGGATTTTGAATCTTTGTGAATGAATATAACAGTCTATCAGAAAAATGAACACAAAGTAGGAAATGATCAGGACTAAATCTTTTCCATAAGATCGCAGATACAACCCCAGGCAAATGTGGATTACAAAAGCAGCATGTACACACCTTGAGAAAGCTGCAGCACATAGATAATCTCACCGTCAGCACAGCCCTCCTGCCGGGAGCAACCTGGCCTTTGTAGACATTGAGAGCAGTCATATCACCTTCTCTTTGCTAAGTATTCTTTGTCTTTAAAAGAAACCAAGTATATTCAAATGGATATAATATTAATTACAATGGTCCACACTCTTAACATGCTATGTAAAGAGACATATAAAATTTTGAAAAACTTTAAAAGACAAAATATACAGAAGAAATTAAAATTTAAGGACAATTAGTTCTGAATGCAGATTTTAAACTCTTTCTATATGAAATATTTATACTACATCTTATCTTTCCATACAGAATTCCATCTTGTGGAATGTTTATACTAATTCTGGGACAGTTTTGTAATGGCCTCTGTGGATGTGAAGTTTGGAGTGATCTTCTTCTTCCAGACCGTCATTGGAACCATAGGGAATTTAGCTCTCTTGTGTCATTATTGCATCGTGTACCTCAGTGGATACAGGTCCAGGGCCACAGATGTGATTCTCAGACACCTGACTGTGGCCAACACCTTGGTCATTCTGTCCCGAGGAGTCCCGGAGACCATGGCAGCAATTGGGGTGCAAGTCTTCCTGAGTGATGTTGGATGCAAACTGGTTTTCTACGTGCACAGGGTGGGCAGGGGTGTGTCTTTCAGCACCACCTGCCTCCTGAGTGTGTTCCAGGTCATCAGCATCAGCCCCAGCAGCTTCAGGTGGGCAGAGCTGAAAGTGGAAGTCCTAAAGTCCATGAGCCCAAGTAGTGTCTTCTGCTGGCTCCTGCACACATTGCTAAATATTAGAGTTCCTATGCTCATTTTTATTGCAAAGGGGAAAAATAAAAACATCACAAAACATATAAATTTCCATTACTGCTCAGCTATGCTCCCTGATAAAGGCACTGACTCGGTGTTTTCAGCACTGATACTCTCCCATGATATTGTGTGTTTGGCCCTCATGGTCTGGGCCAGCAGCTCCATGGTCTTCATTCTGCTCAGGCACAGGCAGCGGGTCCAGCACATCCATAGACACAAGGTCTCCTCCAGACCCTCCCCTGAGACCAGAGCCACCCAGAGCATCCTCGTCCTGGTGAGCGCCTTTGTGTCCTTCTATACCCTGTCTTCCATTATTCATGTTTTGTTTCCTCTTTACCACGAAGGTATTTGGTGGCTGGTCAAAACTTCTGCCGTCAGCAATGCCTGCTTCCCTGCTGCCAGCCCCCTAATTCTCATGAGTCGTGAAGGTGGTATATTTAGGCTCACTAGGAAGAAGTGAACAAATAACTCACCTCACATGTGAATTTGTCTACTTTTATATGTTCCATCCTGAATGTGCCTCTAATTGACTGAACCCCAAGAACCTTCATGAGTAAGTCTTATATCAATGAGAAATGTTGATGTGATAGTTTCTATGTTTATAATGAATAGTGTTTAGTAACAATATGACATAAAATCTTTTTACTATTTATGTTAAATTTGGGATATTTGTGTTCCCTCAATGTTTTGCTCATTTAAACGTCTTTATCTTACTCAATGTGGTGAATGTATATGTTGTGAAGTGTAATATTTTTTAATCAGTTTCCTCTCATTTAGTGTTTTTTAAACTTCTCTCTTCTCTCTACTCTGGTAGGTTCCTTGGTACAACTTTTTTTTTTTTTTTTGAGGCAGGGTCTTGCTTTGTAGTTCAGGCTGGCCCTGAGCTCAGCCTCAAACTCACATCACAGCAATCCTCCTGCCTCTGCTTCCCGAGTGCTGGGATTACAGGCGTGAGCCACCACTCCCGGCACTGTGGGATGTGGTGTGTGGTACTGATTGCTGCTAGGTGTGAGTCTCCATGCCCAGTATTGTATATGATTACTGGGGATCGAAGCTGGGTCCTTGCGCTTGCAAGACAGATGGTGGAACCACTGAGCTAAATCCCTGGCCCTGGTATATATAACTTGTTATGTCAGATCCAGGTCTGTTTCACAGTTTACTTCTACCTCATGTTTTTTTCTTAAAAAGTTACTTAAAAATCTATTACAAGGGCCAGGAATTTAGCTCAGTGGTTCCGGTGCCTGCCTGGAAAAGTGCAAGGTCCTCAGTTCAATCCCCAGTAACCACATACCACCAGGCTGGGCGTGCTGGCTCATGCCTGTAATCCCAGCATTCAGGAGGGAGTCAAGAGGGTTGCTGTGAGTTCAAGGCTGGCCCAGGCTACAAAAATGAGACCCTGTCTAAAAAACAAAGAAAGCGATTACGATTTATGATAGTTATTTACAATTAAGTTTCAATGTGCATTTTGTTATATCCTGTGCGCACACATACCTGTAGGTTGTTTTCTGTTTTAGCCATGTATTTGTTTTTATTTATAGTTGTGTTCAGTACAAATCAGTTGCATAACATGAGAAGTTAGTAAGAATCCAAACACCACTCAGAAACACAGTAGGCATTCCAAGTGGTTGTAAAGTATTATGTCCAACACAGAAAGGAGCGTTCATTCACATGTACCATCGATAAGATCTGTGTGGTCCTGCTGTTCCCCTGAAGGTTTCTGAAGATACAATATACTGACATGTTTTCAAGATCCACTAAGGCTCTGTCAGGCACCGGAGCGTGTTGACACCAGTTTGTGACAGTAAACAGAGAGTTCGATGGTCACCTCCACCCACGGCGGACTTCTGAGTGTCAGGCAGCTGTAGAAGAGTTACTGTAAGTCGGGCCCACTTTGAGGCTTCATGCCAGGTTCTGTTCATCTAAAGACTGTGTCTGGTAACAGAAAATGTTCCAGGTGTGCATACTGTGACCTGTAGTTTTAAACAATATTTACAAAAAGAAAATAAGCATAACTGTAAATTAATGGAAATTAGCTTCCAGGCCTCACTTCCCAAGGACTTGATTATAATTTTAGTTCCCTCATACATTTGCCTTTCTAATAGAAAGATTCACAACTTTCCGTTCAACAGGTCTGCATTTTCAGCTGTGGAAATATCTAACGTGCAGAGACGAACAGAGGGACTTTGAAGTCTGCTGAGGTCAACGCACTTCTCCTGACTGGAGCCAGTTCAGGTCGGTGAGCCTAGTGCAGCTGATAGAAGAGTGGTACAAGTGCTGACCGCTGGACTTTGTAAGCATGAACAAAACTTGTCTGTGCTGCTTGGATTTGGTGGCCAGTCAAGTCTACAATGGCCTTGGTACGTGCCAACTACCATTTTAAAGGTTAAATGCAATGTCAAATCCAAAATCTCCCAGGAGAAATGAGTCCCGGCTCGGAGAGAATGACAATAGCTCGTTAATCATCTGCAGTGGATGAGTGCTGTGAGCGGCGTGTCTATGATTTACAGCAACCCCTGGCAGTTTCCGCTAACGGACATGCACGTGGAGTCTGGGAAACCTCTCACACCACCTGTTCTTCCTGGCCTTACTGATTTAAGGAAACAAATGCAAACTACGTCTCCAGAAGAGATCGTTGTGGCCAGGTAGATGCAGAGGTGTCCTGGGGAAGCCCAGAGGAGATCAGCTGGAAAACACTGAGAACAGGGAAGGCCAGCAGTGACATGTGGAAACTCAGCTGAGAGGAGACTCTGCCGGGTCCAACACATCTTGTGGACCTTAGAAAGGTAAGGGGTGCCTCTGGTTCACAGCGCCCCTCACCCCGTCCCCTGGAGAGCCCACCTTGGGAGTGATTCCGCCATCCTGAGGGAAGGGGCCAAAGCAGCAGAGCCCAGGGCCCTGGACATGGTTCACGTCCCACCGTCCTCACCCGTTGGAGTGGGAACCCTGACAGTCAGAGTCACAGAGCAGCGCACCAGAGACACTGAACGTGAGGAGGCCACTCAGAGGAAGGGACCAAGCAGATAGCACCGGGCTCTGGAGAAGTACAGAACAAGAGAACAGCACTTAGTGCGGACTCAGAGCTGGGAGGGCACTTTCCGGGGGTGCTGCCCACCGGGCAAAAGGGCAGAGTTCCCTGCACTTAGTGGAATCTCCCTCCCCCCAGCTGAAGACTTCTGAGTGCCAGGAGCCCTGATCAGCAGAAGGTGAAGCAGGAAAGCGGCAGCTGTGGTGGAGGGTACAGGAGACTCAGGGAACAGAGTGACACAGTTTGGTCAGAAAACGACCGAGGGCACCGATCTGGAGCGCTACAGAATTTATATATAGAAATAGCCATACACGTCAAAAGGAAAAGAAATATTAACCACTGCCTTAACTTAAATAGTGCCTCACATGGGCAAGCTGGGAAAACCTCAGCAAAATAGGACTCAGGTTCAAGCACAAGCTCACTGCACATCAACAGGTTCTGACCTGTGCTCAGCTTTTCAGTCTCCGGTGACTTTTCCCGCTCTTCACCCGTTTGCCTGTTCACCAAAACATGCTCTCTGAGCTCCTGTCTGCGGGCCCTTCATCCAGCCATCGAAGTTCAGGCTCACGTATTTCCACCACCTGCCGTTATCCTTTTGCCCTCATCCTCCTCTTTCTCACCAGTCTCCTCCATCTTTCACTCCCTTCCCCTTCCCAGCCCACCACGGCCCAGCCTGCCTGTCAGACCGGTGGATCTCGGTGCTTCTGCGTCACTGGGAGCGGCGGAGAGTTGTTAAAACAGAATCGCCGCGTGCCGACCCGGTGCTGTTGGCCTGAGCGGTGGGACCGTCCTGCGCTGCGGCTGGTGTGAGGGGTGAACCTTAGCAGGGAAGAGGAGCGTAGAGCGCTAGCGGCCCCAGCCCGTGTCCGGTCGGGGAGCAGACACTGCTCGGGGGTCTCCCCGCAGACCCATCTTTCCGTCTAACTGAGCCTCAGCCTGCAGCACGTGCACAAGGCGGTGTGATAAACAAGGCCGAGCAATACTCCCGGGATCTGTAACTCCCCCAGTGGCTCCAATGGACACCAGAAGGGAGGAGATCAAAACACAGGTTGCTGCAATGTGTACAGGGATAGAAGAAGGAACAAGATAAATCCCTGGTCAGTAAGATGTTTGTGCAATTAACGACGAGGTAACAAAGAAGACAAGGGCTCGACCTATAAGGTGATCAGAGCGCACAGTAATGAAAGCTTGAGTACACGAGCCCGTCCGACGCGGCATCTGCGAGACCGGTTCAGGAAGGAACTGGAGTCCATGGGACGGGATCAAACCAGGATCCAAAGTTCTACTGAAAGTAAGAGCAGCAGAAATTCCCAACGCTGGGAGAAACCTTCAGAATAGAAAGTAGGCTTGATGCAGGAGATGATATACTCAGAGATACCTTAAAAGCAGCACAAGAGGTGGATGTGGTTATGCACACCTGTAATCCCATCATGCAGGAGGCTGAGGCAGGAGGATGACCTGAGTTCCAGGCCAGTCTGGACTACATACAAGACATGTCTCTAAAACAACAACAACAACAACAACAACCACCACCACCACCACCACCAAAACAAAACAAAAGAAAAACCAAAACAAAAAACAAAAAAACACAAAAACCCCCCCAAAACAAAAAAAAAAAACCCAAAGCAAAGCAAAACAAAAGAGAAGCAAAACATATTACCCCACAGCCCAGCAACAGACTGTAGAAACTGGGTCTAACAGCTGCTAGATGACAGAAACAGCAACTAAGAATAATAGATATCAGAGAAAATACTATATCATTTTTCTAGCGTGAGAAACTGAAGGTGTAAACAAGGTCCAGAATGTCTGAATTAGGAAGAAAATGCTCAATGGGGAAGAGGTACTAGGGGTGAGGCACAGGGGAAAACAAAGAAGAGAAAGAAAAATATTGATGGTAAAAGGAAAAAAAAAATGGAAATAAAGCTGATGTATACAAATGGTGGGGATTGAAGGGAGGGCAGGGGGTTAGAGAAGTGAGAATCAAGATTTATCATGTACAGGAATAAATCCTCAACAAGGAATTGATCATAATGTATTCCTAAAATGTACCAATAAACGCAGATTATTAAAAAGAATAAATAAAGTGAAACGAGGCTAAAAAGACAGTACAAAAATCTATTTACAGCAATCATAACTGAAAATATCCCACATATAGGGAAAAACTCAACACACAGTAGAAGAGGCAATACAGCTTCAAATACCCATGATCGTGCAAGATATAAGATTCTCTACCTCCATGGCACATCATAGTTAACAACCCAGAAATCTGACAAAAAGAGAATTTTAAAAGCTATTAGGTCAAATCAATAACTATAAATGTAGACTATTCTACACAGCTTTTTTTATTCCAAACTTTGAAAGTCAAGAGAGTTTAAACTTTCTTAAGCCCTAGGGAAAACAATTTTAAAAATCAGATTAATATATTTTGCAAAAAATATCTTGCAGATTTGATGGAAAATAGGTATTTCCCTCACAAAGAGCATCTTGAGAAATTTAAGACCACAACCAACTCTACGAAATTTACTCAAAGGCTAGGTGTGGTGCCTCACACCTGTAATTCCAGCACTCGGGAGGCAGAGGCAGGAGGATTGCTATGCATTCCAGGCTCACCTGGGCTACATAGAGAGCTCAGCACCAACCTGAACTACAAAGCAAGACCTTGTCTTAAAAATTTTTTTTACTCAAAGAAGAGAATGAACCCAACAACAATAAAGAATGTAATGGAATGAAAACATTAAACATTGTGAGCAGTGAAGCCAAAGGGAAAATACAGGCACAGAAAATTGGTGCAATGGCGACAGTCAGTAGCTTTCAATGGTAAATGGTGCTGACTCTTCAATCAAACATATAGACTGACAGATTTGATAAAACAAAAAAAGCAAATGAAACCTTATGATGCATATAAGAGATACAACTAATCCATAAAAAAGCACATAGACCAAAATCAAAGAATAAATAATGATATATCATGCGACAGGGGCCAGAAAGCAAGCAGGAGAATCTTATTTTCAGACAAGGTAGACTTTAAGCCAAAATTCTGAGACAATGAAGAAAGGTTTCTATATACAGGAAAAGGGAATTGTAATTAGATATCACTGGTACGCTCAACTTCATAAAACAAATCTTACTGGACATAAAGGATCAGACAAGTATCAACACAATCAGAGTGGGGGATTTTAATACCCCGCTGCCATAAACATGTGAATCAACTAGGCAAAAGATCAACTAAGACATTTCAGAGCTGTACTATAACTGAACAAATGGATTTAAGAGATATCGACATCACATTCTCACTGTAGTGATGAACATGTACAACTACACACTCGTCAAAACCCAGAGAAGGTTGGTCCGGGGATTTAGCTCAGTGGTTCCAGCGCCTGTCTTGTAAGGACAAGGACCCGGGTTCGATCCTCGGTAACCACATACAATACTGGGCATGGAGACTCACCCCAGCAGCAATCAGTACCACATACCACAGTGCCAGGCGTGGTGGCTCACACTGTCATCCCAGCACTCAGGAGGCAGAGGCAGGAGAATTGCTGTGATGTGAGTTTGAGGCTGAGCTCAGGGCCAGCCTGAATCACAAAGTGAGACCCTGTCTCAAAAAATCTTAAAAAAAAAAAAAAAAAAAAGAAATTTAGTGACTCTATACACAGCATACAAAGTACTTTGTACAATAATTTCGAACATTTGGAAAAGTATGAACTACAGTGATGTCTCACTGTTTTTATCATTTGTGCAAAATAATGAATGAAAAAATAATGAGTTGTAGACATGAATAAGTAATCTAGGCGCTTTTAAGTGTGAAGACAAAGTGATGAAAGTTAAGAGCTCAGAGATTCAAATTTCCACTTCCAAATACACAGAATCTAATTTTCTATGTGTGTCCTGAAAGGAATAATTTACTATTTTTTACAGGGTCAAGAAGACACCAGCTCTGGGCCGGGGAGTTAGCTCAGTGGTTCCGGCGCCTGTACCGCAAGCGCAAGGACCCGGGTTCGATTCCCCGGTAACCACATAACAATACTGGGTGTGGAGACCCATACCCAGCAGCAACCAGTACCACATACCACAGTGCCGGGCGTGGTGGCTCACGCCTGTAATCCCAGCACTCGGGAGGCAGAGGCAGGAGGATTGCTGTGATGTGAGTTTGAGGCTGAGCTCAGGGCCAGCCTG
>PVIR01045640.1:0-10622 GCA_004026965.1 Petromus typicus
TTTTTTTTTTTTTTTTTTTTTTTTTTTTTTGGCACAGTACCAGGGATCAAACTAAAGATCTTTTGCTTGCCAGGCAAATCTGGCACCACTCAGCTAATCCCTGGCCCTGGCTCATTTTATTTATTTATTTATTTTTAGGGGTTTTTTTGAGATAGGGTCTCACTTTGTAGTTCAGGCTGGCCCTGAGCTCAGCCTCCAACTCACATCATAGCAATCCTCCTGCCTCTGCCTCCCGAGTGCTGGGATTACAGGCGTGATCCACCAGGCCCGGCACTTTGGTATGTGGTACTGGTTGTTGCTGGGCGTGAGTCTCCATGCCCAGTATTGTATGTGGTTACAAAGAATCGAACCCAGGTCCTTGCGCTTGTAAGACAGGCGCCAGAACCACTAAGCTGAACCCTCAGCCGCTGGCTCATTTTATTTTTAACCTCCACCTATGCACAGTATTCAAGTTGCCTTACTCAGTTGGTTGCTTGCTCAGTTGGTTTAGGAAAGCCCTTACCCTGGTTTCCTTTTATAAACTATACAAAATAATAGAATCAAAATTACATATTATTTTTATTATGTGCAAGACTTGAGGCAAGAGGCCGGCCCTGTCGGGACACCATTTCATTATTCACAGCACGATTTATTACAGACCTGTAGTATGTGCTGTCATATACAGCAACACACAGGACAGTTTGACAAGTTCAGAGGTGAGCGCTTGGGGACTGTCTGATGTCTCTCCATGGTGTTCCCAGGCTGCTGCAGGGTCAGGAAAACAATGGATGTCCAGGTTCCTTATGACCTCACCCATTTGCCCCTTGTGAGCCCCCTGCAGCTCAAGTCTGATGGTCATAGCGACAGGCTGGGCTTGCAGCACAGAGCCCCTCTGAAAGCCAGTCTCTGCTGACTCAGCAAGGGTGGCAGCTGTGCCTGGCTCCTCCCAGGAAAAGCTGCAGGAAGCTCGAGGTCTGGCCTCTCGGACCCTGAACGGCTCAAGCTTGCTGAACATGGCCTGGGAGCAGGCCAGCTGAGCCCAGCCAGCAGGAAGAGTTACTAGAATCGGGTGTATCAGGACCAAGTCTGGACCAAGGAACCTTCTCTCCTTCCTTGGCCCTGATAAGGGTCCAGGGACAGCCTGAAGCCCACTTTCTGTTGCAGCATCTCAAAATAATCTAAACCTGAAAAAGAAATGAACTGTGTGAACGTCCTCCCTATGTAAACATGCCACAGCTGAGGAAGTAGGTCTGTGATCTTATTTACCTGTTGCAGGAAAAGCCAGGTACATAGGGTAGCAGGATAGCTGTTCTCCTCCTCCTCACTTCCTGCCTGGCACACGTGCACACACCTTTCCCTCCAAGAGCACAATGCCAATCACCATTCTTAACTTTGCCCAGTCAGAAAAAGAGCTATCCGTGGACCTCTCGTCTTTCTTTCTCATGTTTACTTCTCCTTCATTCATGCATTTTCTCACACCTGTTCCCACCACACTTTCATCCCCCGCTCCACCAAACCCACTCCTATTTCGGCTGACTCTGTGCTTTGGACTTTCTGTCCACTGCAGTCTGGGGCTCTGCTTCTCAGTTTCCTGACAGGTCTCCTCTTCTTTCTGAACCTGTCTGAGGCCTCTATCCTTGGACCTCCAGGGTTCTCTATGCATCCACATGCTGCTCACACCTGCCTCCCCTCTGCCCCGGGCCTCCTCTCAGCCCTGCCGTCCTGCGTGGACACCACATGTGCTACACAGCCAGGAGTGAACTGACCTCCCTCCAGGCCTGCTCCCTTTGTGGCTTTCCTAAGCATAGTTCCAGGCAACTCGTCTTCCACTGTAGACCAAAGATCTTGGAAGCACCCATGCTTGCTTTCTCTCTCATACATCTGCAACAGAGAAGGCAGGAATTGCCTGCCTTGTATCACACAGAGTAAAGAGGGAGAAAATAAAGTTACATGGCATTAGGAAGTATGAGCTAGCCTGTGGCAGAAAGAACACCTTTTCCTCTACAGCAGGTAAGAAAAGATGCTGACAAGTATGGGGTAGAAATATCCTTAACATCACCTGCGTATTCAACCAGAGGTGAAAAGCCAGGGATGCCACCTCTAAGTGAAAGGCAAGGGAGAAGCAGCGGTCAGGACAGAGAGGTCACAAAGCACACAGAGGGCCAAGGCAGCACATGTGGCACAGGACACGCAGAGGAGGTGAACCTGCTCTGGCTGGGCATGGAGCAGACCATGTCTGAACAGTCCCTGTCAGGCGCTGCATGGAGGAGCGGTAGGAAGACAGCTGGGAACCAGGGCAGAGCAGGTGCTGGAGAAAGGACCGGCGCGGCGCGGCGCGGCCAGCTGCGGCTGAGAACCGAGGCATGAGGGAGTCAGCAGGACTCATGGCCAGACAGCAGGCAGAACAAGCTTCCCCGTCTCGGCTAGCCATGGTGGAGGGGGTCACACATGCCCTGTGGGAGTGTAGACGAGGCTGATCACAGAAGGCCACATGCTCCTGGCTCCTATGGCCGCTTTTCAGGCCTGTTACATCAGAAGGCCAAGGTCAAACCAATTATTTTAACAGAACCAATTTATGTAACTTGCTAAACAGATAGAAAAGAGGTGAGTAGGCAAAATAGGGGCACTCAGATAAGAGATAACAAATGGAAGTAGCTTCTATGCTTAGGGCTGGGGAAAAAAAAAGCAAGAACCAGGAGCTCACAGGAGCTGCCTTGAGGAGCTGGGTCAGGCCTCTTAGGCGCGGACACCCCTCGGTTTGTGCCTCGGGTCCCATGCAGCTGGGCTTCACTCCTCTCGACAGCGTGCACTGGCTGGCAGGGGGAAGCCTGTCTCCGAGAGCAGAAAATCTGCGGGCTGGACGCTGCTGTTCCATCAGGAGGAAACTGTCCTGTTCAGCTGGAGAACTGTTGTTGGGCCGTGGATGTCGGGGACAGGGAGACACAGGGAGGCTGAACCCCTTCTCTTGGTCAACCTAACAGCAGAACTGCGGTCACAGAGCGCAAAGGTGCGGTTGGAGGGGAGACAGCTGCCTTAGCACCTGTACATCTGCCACTGGAGGTCAAGAGCACCCCACACCAAGCAGAGCCCAGCGGTGGACGTCCAGTTCCTCCACACTGAAAGATTAAGTCAGAGGGAACCCCCCCCCCAAGCATGCTGCTATCACACGGAGGACAAGCATTTTCAATTTTTAAAAACTGTATAAAGGACAAAAATCCCATGTATTTTGAGGGCCAGTCCTGGAAGGAACCAAAGCCAACGTATCAAGTTACCTTTTCCAAGGTGGTGAAGTCCAGTAGGTATTTCTTCACTGCCCTCCCGTCTGTGACAGGCATTCAGAAGACTCCTTTACTGCAGACCTGGAGAGGACCAGAGACGGGTGCTGAGAATCCTGACATCAGGCAGGGCTCCTTAGGCATCCACTTCACACTCGGTGTCCTCGAACCTCCTTCAGCATCAGTTGGACTTGTGGCTTTTATGTAACTAAAATCACATTGTGCTGACCTCCAAAGAACCAACCCAAGCAAACACTGGGGTTTGTTATATCCTCGGGGAACGCAGCAGTCAGATTCTGTCAGTGCAGGCCACACTAAATGCGAAGCCGAGTGACACATGTGGCAATGAGGGACTGAAACAGAGCAGCTCACCACCCCACACATCCCCAGGTGGAAGGAGGTGGCTGTGATGGTTTCTGTGGCTTACTCAGAGATGTGGGTGTTCAGATGCTGGCTGGACAGTACCCTGGGTATGTCTGCGAGGGTGAGGTCCACACAGCACCAGCGGACTGAGTAAAGCAGGTCTGGGCACTGCCTGAGCCAGGACGTCATCTCCTGCTTTCCAGCAGAACCACCATCTCTCCAAGGCTCACAGCCTTTGGGTTTAGACAGGAGGTCACACCGCTGCTCTCCTGGTCTTTGGTTCTCACACCACTGGATTTAGACTGAAACAGCGATGTCCAGATATGTGGACAGTGGACCACGGGACAGGACTTCCCAGCCTCTGTAACTGGACTGTGTGACTGCATTACCACACAAACCCATGTATCTGTATTTCCCATTGGTTCTAGTTTTCTAATTAATGAAATGAATATCAGAAACCCTACACTGGCCTGATAATGCCACCAAAGAACCACGGTTGGCTCTGCCATCTTCAGCGTGTCCTCCCAGATGGCTGCCAAAACCTATGCATCATGGCTGCAGAACCCGTGTCAGCTGGAGTTGGTCTTTCTCTTCGACCGTGGGATTTCCGGAAGTGCCATCAGACTCGTGCCCCTGTCAGTGGTAGAATCAACCATATGCCCAGCACAGCCACACAGGTCCTGTGAGGGCAAGGTGTTCTGACCACGCATGCTGAGCTCTCCGAACACCCGACTGGCAGCGAGAAGGATGGAAGCGGGGTGAGCAAACACACATGGCATGGGAACTTGAACACAAGACCAGTGCAGCCATCTTCCACGAGGCGGTAATCTTGTGGACTAAAATTTGACACAAAGCACAAAAATTCACATTTTCTCTCCTCTCAAATCCTAGGCATGCTGTGTGACAGAACTCAACAGGAGCAATAATTATTTAAAACTGACATGACTTTTTAGGAAATCTGTCAGACAGCTGGTTATATTATTTTGCTAATCCCCAAGCTACTCGTTATATCCCTATTCCACACAGGAGTAACCTAGACTATACCGCAGAGTGGGAGAAGCAATGCAGTACCCACATCTAGCCAACTTATGAAGAACTGTATGTCAGTAAGAAGAAACAGACAACTCCAAAGGAAAAAAGCAGGGTTGGGAGTGGCAGATCAGTCTTGTATAGGAACTTCACAAAATATCCAAACGGCCATTGAACACATGAAAAAGGTGCTCAACTTTATTGACCAGGAAAATGCAAATCAAATCTGCAATACAATACCAGTATAACCTACCAGAAGGGATAAAATAAAAGAGACCAGACGTCGAATAATCAGGGTTCTCAAACTCTTCTAGTGGGAATATAAATGGTCCATACCCTCGGAAAAGTGGCAGGTCTATGTGAATGTGGATACATCCTATGCCCCAAAATCCCCTATCCTGGTGTACACTCTACAGAAACTCACATTTACTACAAAATATGCAAAACATGTTCGTGCAAAAAGAAAAGACACACAAACACGTCACTAATTGCAAAACAGAAAAACTGGAGGGTTAACCCCACCGATATGCAACAGGAAGAAGTATCAGAAACCCCAAAGAAGTCAAACACAAAAGAAGTAAGCATGCTGTTTGCAAAGAGACATACTAGGGGGGAAATGGCAAAACTAATCTGTCCAGGGTGGGTCTACTA
Organism: Petromus typicus; assembly: GCA_004026965.1. Lineage (NCBI taxonomy): Eukaryota > Metazoa > Chordata > Mammalia > Rodentia > Petromuridae > Petromus > Petromus typicus. Next base: position 5,298 of record PVIR01045640.1, read on the forward strand.
ATAGGAGTGGGGTTTCTTTGTGATGCAAATGTTCTTAAGATTTTGTACCACTCTCCAAGTCCATTAAAAACCAGGGTGCTTCAAATGAATAAAAATTATGACATGCAAATTATGTATCAATAAAGATTTTCCTAGAATTGTGTCAGAAATCAGGACCAGGTTACAACTAGAAAGAGACACAGACAGATTACTTTCCTGACTTGGGTGCTGGCCACTTTGAGTTGTTGCTTGTGAAAACTTGACTGACAGCATCCTCTGATGTCATACTTTAAACGTAATCCAGTATGACTTGGGTCTTGACAAATAGCTTTCAAATGGCTCCAGCCACTTTCCTCCCCACAGGTACATCCTGGACTCCCTGTCTCCATCCCCACACCATCTTCTCTTGTGATTCCTCTCTCGTTTTATCTACAAGCTAAAACCCTCCTATGCCACCGGCTTCCTTAGGCAGGCCACATGCTGCCTGTCTTTGTTACTTCATCTTTCTCTGACGAGTCTCCTTTTCAATTTAAGAATTATTGCTTTAGAAGCAATTAGCATTTGGGGTACAGAAGGTTTTATAACCTGCTAAGTTTCACTCTAAACTAGAGTTCTAAGTGTTCCTTCTATATTGGAAAAATAAAGAGGTACCAGCAAGTCCTCTGACAAAGTCATTCCCTTCCTTAACTCTATTGGTAATTCCTTTTAACCAGTGATTTTAAAACTACTGTCAGGATGACTGTGCACTGAGGTCACAACCAGCACATTTTTTAAAGAAATACAACTGAACAGGTCGATGTCCAGGATGGAGCGGGAAAGTGCTCCAGTTTCACTGCGTACATAGGTGTGTGAGGAACACTTGGTCTCAGCACACCTTTGTCTACTGTGAGGGGTGATAACAAAGGCCCAAAAGTGACACCTCTAACTCCCAGTCGCAGGTCACTAGGTGCAGGGAAGAGCGCTTGGCAGACAAAGGTGGTTCAGTTCTGGTGCTGGGGAAGACGAGGAACAGACTGGGAACACGGAGGACACCACAAGGCCACAGTGACTTTGGCTGCAGTGCTTGGGAGAAGAAAGTCAACAAAAAGAAAGGCTTGACTGAAGAGCAACCACTATCAGCAACACGAGGATTAGTTTAAGTACACTGCAAAAAGGACCCCAGTTGACCGTGGAGAAAAAGAAATAAATAGTCAGTGCCTTCGTAACAAACTGTTTTGGTCAATGTAAAATTTCTTCCTAATGAGGATGGCTCCCAAGTCCTGAATGGGGTCAGCTTCCTCCACAGCTGTTGCTGCTAACCACACTGCATTCCTCCTGCTCCTCCATATGCCAGGATTTATTTTCAAATTTCCAGAGACTTAAGTTACCGTTAACCATTAAAGCTCTAGAGTGTGGCTGTAATTCAACCAGTGGAAGTGCAGTCTGGGAAGAAAACCAGTTGCCATAACAGTGTTCCCTGAGACCCTCTGGGGACCAGCGTTGGCTCTGGCTCCCTGGACAGCTGGAAACTCTTACTGTCATGCCGTGAGAAACATTTCAAGCTCAAGCCTCCCAGTCTGACACCGTGCCATACATTTCTATGGGATAAAGTGATTATTTGAAGCTTCAGGGGTGTCTGGGGCAGGGAGGAGCCACAATCCATTAAGTTATGCTCTTCAAGAGATTCAGACAAAGATTCAGTCCCACCAACTCAGGCTCAGCTCCAGCTCCTTTATGTTCAAACCACCCCCTTCACTCTCGGTCCTTCTAGGGAGAGCGGAGTGTTGCGTGACCGCAAGAGCCAGGCACGTGAACCCCAAACTAAAATCTACCAGGCTCTAAAATGTTTTCATCTTTCCCAAGCTGTTCACCATCACAATGAATTACTACTTTCCAGCAACAACAAAAAACCAGGTGCATTTCTAAATTATTGACTAGAGAAAACCCCAGTGCCAGAGTAGGTCAGGAAACCACCAGAAGTTTCACATTAAAAAGTGACACTACTATCAATCCTCCTTGCCAGATCTCCACACCCTGAGCATTCAGAGACCACAGCAAGCTGCTGTTACCAGTGACAGCGCCGGCCTCACTCCGGCCTCTCAGCCTCTGCCTTCTGCCTACAGAGCTGGACTCTCCCGTTTCTCCCCTTATGCTGTTTTGCTTCAGCTTTATTTTCCAGAAATTTCTCTGATGACTGAAATCACAGGTGTGACTCCCAGGTTTTGGCAGACTATCACAGCACTGTCCTGGCAGCTGTCCTGGTATTCCCGGGAGACTAAGACAGTCCCCTACTCACAACAGTTTGATTCACAACTTTTCCACTTGCAGCGGTGTGAAAGAGTAAGTCTTCGGCCTGGGTCTGGAGTGTGACCCCCTGCACGCTGGGCGGCGTGGCCCGAGGTGCCTGGTCAGGTACCTACTCTCCAGGGTGTACCCCTAACGCTACTTGGTAGCTCACTGCCCAAGTTAGTACTTAAGAAATTATAAAACAAAAATTATATTGTTCAATAATTCTGCCCAGCCACTGGCTAATGCAAGTGCTCACAGCATGCTGCAGGAGTCTAAGCTAAGCCACGATGAGACTGGTGGCATTAGATGCATTTTCAAACCACAGTACATTCAACTACCATGGATTTATCTGGAAAGAAGCCCACTGTAAGTTAAGGATCTCTGTATTTACCTCTGAGGGAAAACAAGGGGTACTACTCTGATCCTGAACAGCTGGAGCAAACAGACACATGGGAGGCAGGGGGGAAGGAAGAGAGAACACGATTATTCAGAACTGTGATTCGTTTTAAAAGATGTCTTTATTGTTTTACAAACAGCTCAAAACATAAGCACACACCAAAATGTTCCTAATTTGGAGAATGAAAGAGCTAACTTTTCTATGTATCCTTATGACACCTGCAGTTATCTGAAGGCCTTTAACTTGAGGGCAATGGAAACTTTTCTCTGAGGGATCAACTTCTCACCTGCTTCCTCCACCCAAAACTGAAGCGCGTAAGTCACTGCTCTGTAGGACGTGGCCCCTCTTTGGTTTGATCAAGCTATTCACATTAGTCAGTTTCAAAAATTTCTGGTGTCACATAATATATTTTCTTCCTTAGGCGGCATATTAACTAAGGACCACTACACTATGGCCAGCGAATGAATTAGAAGTAAGCAGAGTGCATTCGTTCAGCAATATTGATAAGCGAGTCCCATTCAAGACCACACCTCAGGAGTCTGGCCTACAGTCACATCATTAGCTAGTCTGCTTCTCACTTGTGCTAGTAAGTCCCTCAGACCACACAACTTAATCACAAGAAAAGGCAGCCAAGTGGAGAGAGGAGGAGCTGATTCCACTCAGGATACCAGGCGAGTGACCACTAGACCCAGTCGTGTCTCCACACAGGCATGGACCACAAGTGGCCAAGGTGACTTTCACAAAAGTGGCCTTCAAACTCCCATCCTCTGCCCTTCTAAATGCAAAATGGCTAGGTAAAGGCAGCCACTGAGCCCGCACCTAGCCTGTGATTTCACATTTCCACTGTTGCTGCTAAAAGCCAGACATGTTACACTACTACTACCCAAGCACACTGCCTCTAACCACAGGGCCATGAAAGGTCAACAATCTAAACAAAGATAACACCACCAGTACTACCAGTACTACTTCTGACCTCAGATTATCTGCCAGGCAGTGCACTAAGCATTTTATTTTACTTAAACACAAGAACAACATGAGGTGTGTCCTATCATGACCACCACTGGAAGACAAGCCAAGGCCCAGAGGGATCAGATCACTTGCTGGAGCCAGACTGTTGCAATGCTGTTAGGCCGGGGATGACTGCAATGGGAGGTGCAGGGTCCTACTGCGGAGCTCCACCCTCACCCACTGCAGCTGCATCCTGCCGCCAGGCAGCACCTTGTGTATCCGCACCCCACAGTTCCTGAGCACAACGACAACCACAATGATCTCGGAATGGTACTGTGAAGCCAGGTGGGACACGGCCTGCCACAGGGGTCGCGCCTCCTACTCCAGTAGTGTGGCTGGACAGTCCACTGTGTCCCGCCTGTCAGGCCCACGCACTCCTGGCCAGCCCACCACCCACTTCCCACCCGGAACCTGCACGGACTGGTGTTGACTTTATCTGAAACATATACTGCCAAACGTATAATACGACACCTTCATTTTTCACTTGCTTCCGGTTAATTCTCTTTCCTGAGAGAGGACAAATATTATAATGTAAATACACTCTTGAAGATACAGGCAAGCTCTGAAACACAAAAATAACACTATAGCAAACAGTACCAACATGTATACTATACTGCAAGATGGTAAAGGTAGAGCCTCATTTTCATTGGAATATACAAAAATACTTTTTATAAATAGTACATAAAAGACAGTGTGCAAATCATAGAAAAGTTAAGTCCAACATTAAATGTTTCCTTTAATTATTTGACCACCAACTTTCAGGTCAGTCATTTCCAATCCCTATCTGTCCCTGCAGTCTGCACACTGAAGCTGTGAGGGAGGTCTTTCAGAACTTCACTTTTCCCAATTTAACATGAAAGTGAGACACAGAATCAGTGTGCAGTCAGAAGTGCACATGACCACAACTCTGAAGGCAGATGTAGACCGGAGGCTCGTGTTCTGCTCCATCCCTGCTGGTGACAGTGCATGACTCCTTGCTGCTATCTGCACGGGCAGGAGGACCTCACAGGGCATTGTACTCCACACACTTTGACGGGTCTGTGGGAAAGTGCTTCTGGCAAATGGTCATTAATCTCTTCAGTCCCTGAGAACACAGAGAAAATACCGTTGTCAGGATCAGGCTAGGCCGCTCCTTGCAGCCTCTTCCAGGACACACAGCACCACAGTCGTGCCACTTGGCTATATCCCGAGTCCCATCTGTTTCTGTTCTTACCACAGCGCTGCTCACTGCAGACACAGGGAAAGGTCTTGATTCCTACCCGTAGGAGACACAGGAAGACACTACAATATGCTCAGTCGGAGTCCTGACTGCAGCAAAAACTAAGCAACTCACACTACACGTGAAAATGCAGCCTTCCTCAACCGGAGAGGACAAAGATTCACCTGCTCAGTCTGGAGCAACAGAACTTCTCCAAGCACCTAACACTGTGGTGCTGCTTCTACAGCAGCCCTGGAGAAACCAAGGAAAGAACCATGGAATCGTGTCCTTGTCCTGTGGTCCGCATGGAGATGTCTAGTGAGAAAGAGTCGCACACTCTAGTCTTACACAAAACTAGTGGAAAACAGCTGCATATGGTGCACTATCATTTTTTTTTTTTTTTTTTTTTTTTTGAGACAGGGTCTCGCGTTGTGGTTCAGGCTGGCCCTGAGCTCAGCCTCAAACTCACATCACA
>PVIR01045641.1:0-10794 GCA_004026965.1 Petromus typicus
TTGTTTCATACTGAAGGTGATGCCAGCCCTCAACTTCCATTTTAGTGTGAGCACTTTACACTTAGGTAGAAAAATTCTGTTATACTATTCTTATAGCCATCATAAGCAGAAAGCTTTCTTGACTCCTGATATCTTCATCCATCGATACTTCCATTTCTAAACCTCACTTGTCCCTGTCTCAAAGAAATTGCCTTTTAAAATCATGCAAATTATTCAAACTTTTTTTTATTGTTTCCTAGAGTCGAGTACAGGGAAATATGGGACATGAACCGGGGCATAATGAGAAAGTAAAAACCACCAGGATTTTAAATGTTAAAATTCACAAAATATGCAAAATGCCTTGAGGCAATGTAATATCACTGTCTCACAGAAGGCAGAAAATTACTAAGAGAAATTTAAATGATGTGCTAGAGAATGTCAACTGCATTTGGAATGGAGCTTTGGATTTTTATAGGAACTGAATACACATTTCAGTCATTAAAATGAAACGCTCTGAAATTGTTTCAGATTGAACTTTACATAGGGCAAGGAAGAAATTACAATTACATATCTCATGCCAAGTTTTTAATTTGTAAAGTAAGACACGGGAATTTCTGAAAAAGAAGGGAAATGCAGTCTTCCTCTGGCACCTTTCCGTTCTTGGATTGTCAGAAGTGGAGACTATGATTATCCCTCCGCATCCAGCCGGTGAGAGCTCTGCGCGAAGGAGGTGGGCTTGACCTTCACAGGCCCTTAGAGGGTGAGACGGAGCCGCTGCTGCTCACACAGACCCGAGTCGCTCTTCGCTGGGGTCTACTTGCTGACATCCCTCTTTTGCCCAGGATCCAGCATCACTATCGTCCCCCGCTGTATGCCCTCCTCGTTTTGTTTGCTTTTCTTACTTTGAATCTGCGTTTCTGACTTCCTTGTGATTTTGTATCACTACTTCTCCTTCCTCTGGAATGGACAGCTAATAGTCCAACTTAACTCTGGTTCTTTAGCCCCATTGTTTGACAATTTGAATGTGTCATCCTGGACTTTGGCTAAAAATCTGAAGTGTTAATAAGAGAGGCTGGGACCTTTCTGAGGAGTTCCATGAAACACTGACTCGAGAGAGTAGGGCTTCTGTGGTTTCTGTTCAGAGGTTAAATAAAACAAAACAAAAAAACTTACAGGTAAGTAAGTCATCAATCTACAGATAGGAAAGCTTCATCTCGACAAAGCAAATTCCACGAAGCTCACAGAAGCACCAGATTTTCTTGATTGCAGTGACATAAACTTTATGTTCAATTATCTTCCTTCCACAGCAAACCTTAAATATTCTTCCTCTGTTACTCCATCAGCTGATTCCTTCTCCTTTGTCTCCACCAAACTCCATTTAGCTCTGAGAATCACTAGATTCTGATTGTCATGTTTTGTTTTGTTTTTTCTGATCATCATTTTTCCAGAATACAGCCCCCAAATAACCTTCTTCACCTGTGAAACTCAACCATAAATTTTTCTTCAACTTTAATGAATAAAAATTTCTTTCTGTTTTTTTCTCTTGATTTTACTTGTGTTTACTAGGATGCATTTGTAGTGTATACCGATCATATTTTTATTGTAAATTGGTGTGTGTATCGAACATATTTTAATTATTTTTAATCCCTTTCCATTCCTCTTCCTCTCTCTTCCCTCCATCTCTTGGTCCCTTCCCATAAGCAAAAGACTTACCTTTCTGTTTTATATTACCTACCTTTTATCTTGCTCTTTATATTCTGAGTTTGTCACAGGAGAGAAACTGCAGTACTTAAGCTTGTGTGTCTGATTTATTTTACTTAGCATTATGGTCATAAAGGTATTCATTTTTCCATACATTGCTTGTTTATCCTTCTTTATGGCAGAGTGGTACTCGATTATGTATGAATACATTCTATTAATCCCTTCATCTATTGACTGAGAGATAGGCCACTTCAAAGTTTTATCTTTTGTGAAGTATGCTGCTATTAATATAAGTACGTGTGGATCACTGTGACAGGATAGCTCTAACTCTTTTGGGAAGATACCTAGAAGAGGAACAGCAAGGTCAAATGGAATTTCTACTTTCAGTTTTTGAGGACCCTCCAAACTGATAACCATAGTGACTGTGCTAGTTTACATTCCCACCAGCAATATAGAAGCATTTCTTTCTACTCCACCACCCAAACCCTCAACATCACCAGTCTTTGTTATCTGATTTATTGCTGGTAGCCAATCTTTTTGGAGTGAGTTGGAATCTCAGTGTGGTTTTACTTTGTATTTCTCTGATGTCCAGTGATGATACATTTTTTCATTATTTATTGGCTATTTGCATTTGTTCTTCTGAGATGTGTCTCTTCATGTCAGTGGAGTGCATGAGATCATGGCACTGCTTCCGAAAGGACTTGGCCTTTCTATACAACTCCTCCTCCTTCCAGCCCCACAATTCTCCTCTGAGACTCAGAGTCCTCATGTATTATTGCTTGATCTGACAGTGAGAATTATAACAATGTGTCAGGAATAATTTGACAAAGTAGGAATTCATGTCATGTAATAAGTCTGGTCATAGGCAATCCAGGCTTGTATAACAAATCTGATGCCCTGGTGACTCATTAGTTTCCATGGTTCTTTTGCTTTTAATGAAGTGTTTATCTTAGAATAGTTTTAGATCTGTAGAAAATCCACAAAGGTGGAAAGAGTGTATCCATAGAACTCTCACTTGGTTTTCTGTTACTAATATTTTCTGTGGCATTCACATTTGTCACAATTAATAAATATAGATATGTAATTATTAACTATATTCTATATGTATTATGAGTTTATTAATGGGTTAGTGGTCCTTTTCTGTTCTAAGATTCTATCTAGGATACTGCATTACACTGGCTTATTGCACCTTGGCAGATTCCTCATAGGTGGGGCAATTTCTTACTTTTGCCATGATCCTGAATTTTAAGAAATACTGGTCAGAAGTATATTACTGTCCTCTCTTGCAATGTGTCTGATGCTTTTCTCATTATCATATTGGATTTATAAAATTTGGGGAGCAAGAGGAAGGAGGTGAAGAGCTACCTGCATTACATCACATACACCATGTGGTCATGACTTTTATATGTTGACTTTCATCACCCAGTTAAGACAGTGATTGTCAGGTTTGTAAACTGGAAAATTCATTATTTTCCTCACTTTTTTTTCTCCTTTTCCCTTGTTTCTACATTATACCCTTGAAGGAAGTCATTATGCAAGGAAATGCAAGGAGTTAGATCCACTTACCACAGACCTGGAATGTGGAAAGTGTCTGAGACTCTTCCAAGATACTCATATATCACCCCTCATCTATTTATTTATTCAATCATTTCTTTATAACTGTACAGATTCATAAGTAGTTATTTTGAACTTTGCATTATAATCTAGTAGTATATAATTAATTTTTTGTTCAAATTGGTCTCTTTTATCTTACCCAGGATACATGCCTTGGGACAGACAGCACTCACACCTTTGATCCTTGTATCCACTTCCAAAAAGCCCCACCCATGAGCACACGAGGCTTTGGGGATATCTAGACACAAGCCATAACACAGTGTTCATTTTAATCATTACATACTGCAAATATAGTCATTGATAAACATTAAAATGGAAACAAAACCCCACCTGGAGTGGAGATGAGTGAAGGTGGATGAGAAGGAGCACAGTGAAGAGCCAGCTGAGACAGGGCGAGTGTATTGCCCTGTGCTGGATCACACAGCACCTTCGGAATGGGAGGAAGAGTCAAGATTTCATTTCAGGTGCCAGGCAGAGGACTGGAAGATTTTCAGGGAAAAGGTGAAGTGAAGTAGCTGACATTATCCAGAGCTACCTGTCAGTGTGTGAAGAGTGATTTCCAGGGAAGAGGAGTGGGGCTGGGAGATTAGCGGGAGACTCCCCTGAAGGATCCAGGTGAAAGATAGGGGTGACTTGTTCCAAGGAAGGAGGGAAAACACGGCCAGTATCAGAAATCACTGTGCATTTAGGAAGTTGAAAGGGTTGTATTTTATGGTGCTTCCATTGGTGATATTGGTGAGATGAAGTCTGAGTGTCTGTTACTGTGCAGTAAATCACAGAAAAAGTCTGTTTTTCTTTCCCTCCTAATGCAGGGGATTGAACTCGGATTCCAGAGTTCCGTCCCAGCTCTGACTATGCCTTTTGTGTGATCACAATCACTTAAACTGTGGCTGGGAGGTCAGCAGTACAGAGTCGCCTGGGTCTCTGTCTCTCTCTCTCTCTCTCTCTCTCTCTCTCTTTCTCTCTCTCTCTCTCTCTTGCTGTCACCCTTGGTTCTCCAAGTGGTCCCTGTGCTGTTCCCTTGGGCTTTCCACTGCATGCCACGCTTAGCGCAGAGAACCAGCTTTGCTGGACAGTGGATGGTTTCGAAGAACAAGGTGGAAGCTGAAAACTTTCCTCAGCTGTCCTCAGAAGGCACTCCATATTGTTTCCTCATCTTCCTGTTGGACTGATGAAAAGGAAGATGAAAACTTTCTTATCGATGGAAGGAGTCTACCAACAAATGGGCTGAGAGGAGTCACCTCACTCATCTTTGAAAAACTGCAGCTACCACAGAGTTCTGTCCTTCATGCAAATGTAGCATCCCAACAGCCACCAAACATGATTCTTGAATGGTTAGAGAATCTGACTCAAGCCCAAAAGCCAGAATTTCAGCAGTTAAATCAGGTCTCCTGGCCTCTGACACACAGACTTGAATGCTTCAGTGCTGGTCTCTGCTGAGGACCTGTGAACTAGAAAGCTCTCCTTCCTGCACATGCATATGCCGAACAGAGCAGGGGAGTGAGTGTGCAGCACCTGCAGGAGACACACAGTCAAAAGGGAGGCAGTGGGCTCTCACTCTCTGGTGCTGGTTCTGCAATCTAGCCAGGCACAGGCCTTTCAAGTTAGTTTGAACCTCCTCAGAGCTTCGCTTGGTGTCTTGAGCATACACCTGGGCCCTTGTTTCCATCTTCCGAGTCATCTCTTCTCAGTGAAGGTGTTAACAGTTGTGAGTTTCCTTTCCCTGACTTTTGCCCTCACAAGCTCCAGAATCTGAGGTTTTAAGCACTTTATGATCTTTCTACACATTTATTTCTAATCTGTCTCACTGGGTAAAGGCTACTTTCACAGCACTCTGAGATGAGTCTGTTCTCTATTTTGAGCTACTTGTGAGGATGCTGAGATAATGCCTCAGAGTCTTAGAAACCCTTTGGCTTCACTGAAAGGGTTTTTGTCCTTTCTGGCAGGGTCCTCAAGCTTTTGTCTGAATGGTGTCAGGAAGCTGGGCCTCAGGGCTTTCAGAGAATCCTACACCTGCATTTTGCATTTGTTCCTCAGCCAGAGACACTTTTTTTTTTTTATTTTGAAAGGTTTCTGCTATTGATAGAAATTTTGCAAATTCTTAAGCATCAATTCAAAATCTAACTTGTTTTTCTTTTGTTTATTCATTTAGTTTTGCTCTTTCTCATTTTATCATTTTAAATTTAATTTAATTTTGTCTCATGCACCCTGGAACTCCATCCCTTCCCTGTGTACAAAAGCCTTGTTTCCATTTCTTCCTTCTATCTTCACTTTTAATTCTTTGCCTGGAAATCTTAGATGATAATGTTCAGAAGGTAAGTTTTCCATGTTTTTTCAGATGTCAAATATGCTTAACCAGTCACTATATGGTGGGGTCTCTTGTTTTGTGAACATTTTTATCAGCACATATTTGCAGTTTACAGTTACTGTGGGGAGCAGGTGCATTAGGGGCATGTCCAAAATTCAATGTGTCTCTTCTGTAAATCATCTCCCCCTTTCCTTTTTCCTCATTCTTTCCTCTCATTCTCCTTCCCCCACTTTCATTATTATTGATTTATTAATCTCAGCTCATGTTTATAGGATGTAATGTTTGCATTCATTGAAGTTGTCAGATTCATGCGTACGCACACTCTGTATCTTGATGCTGTATCTTCATTCTTACTTCCTTCACCTGATTCTCTTGGAGTCTTTCCCACTGGGCAGAGCTCCTTTCCCCTACAACCATTATAGGAATTTTTTCTTTAATTTTGTAGTATTTCTTTTCTTTCTTGGAAGGGTTGACTGACAGCCTGCTTACGGCCTTTAAGATGTTGCTGATTTCTCAGAGGCCCTTAGGCTTTTCTCACTAATATCTGTGAGGTTCTTCTACCTCAGCATCACGTGGCTTTGATGTTTGTTAAGCCAGTCCACTTTCAGGTCCTTAACTCAGTTACAAGTATCTACTGCCACATAAAAGTCATAGATCAAATAATAATTGAATTGCCTCTCATAGCTTCAGTAGATCTGGGATTTGGTATGGGTTTGATTAATTCTGTTTCAGAGTTTAATCAGTTGCTATGAGGCAGGCTTGTCTCTCTATCTCTGTCTATCTGTCTGTGTGTCTCTTTCTCTCTGTACTGTTAGGGCCTCTCCATAGGTCTTTGGTCTCTGTGTTTATAAATTGGGCTTCCCTACAGCATGGTGGGCTCATGGCAGTTCGAATGCTTCCCTTGAAGTTGAGAGAGCTAGTGTAAGCTTTTGAACAGGTAAGAGACAAGAACTGTCCACCATTAGCTAGCATCAGCATGCCCTGCACAGTACCTGCTGTGTTTGACTGGTTTCAAGTGCACAGAGATTCATTGTAAGGGAAATTTATTTCATCTCTGAGAAGACGGGGAGAGGGAGGAAGGGTTCTTTTCATTTTGTACACCTGTGATTAGTTCAAGAATCCTTTGCCTTTGGCCAATGCAGATAGTGAAATGGTAAAGTAAAAGTTAGAGGTAATTGTTAACTCAGTAAACACAACATTTACCACTTTTACCATTTAAAGTGTAATTCAGTGTCACTAAATACAAATGTGCAACCATTTATACTTTCCACACTCGAGCAACAGTGAATGACCACAAAGGAGAGGTGGTTTCTAAGACTGAGTGGGATGTGGGGCTGTCTGGGGTCCACCCTTCCCGGACTGTGTGGAGGGCACTTCCTGGTGCTTAGGTGTGCCGAAGAAATCTTTCTGTTAGCAGCTGTGATGACACAGTGAAACAAGATCCTTCCTTTGTAGAGGAAAAATATTAACTGCGTGGAACAGGACCAATTTTCCACAGCAACCTGCAGCTGAAGCTAACAGAGGCCAAGCAGAGGAGATAACAAAGTGCCTGAACTTTTAAGCTCTTTGTTAATACAAAGATGAGTCTTCCACAAGCTCCATAAGCAATCTTACTATTGAGCAAAAGCTCACGGATACCGAAATATTTACTTCTAGTGAGAATACAGGGGATGAAGTGATAAGTTGGAAAAAGAAAGCAAAGATGACCAGGTTGCACACTAATTTTGTATAACTCTTCACATTGCTTCCTTAGGAATGCATCAGCTCTTCTGCAAAACCAGAGAAAATTGACTTTGAATTTACCTTTCAGTTAATATATTCTGAGCAAGTGTGTCTGCGTGCACGGGGTTATTACATTTCTGACTCCTAGTAACTCAAACATTAGAACAGATAAGGAAAGTGACAAACCTGTTCTCATTCTAGTATTATTATAACTCCTTACTGTCAGGAAAGCCAAGCTGTTTGGCTTCCTTTCTGTAAGAAATTGTCAGTTGATAGGCAAAACTTCAAGAATAATTAAAGAACTAGGATATGTACACTCCCTTGGGAAAATCAATCTTTTGCAAATGTATTTAAATGAATTCAGTATCCTTTCCTTTTAATAGTGTTTCTTCAGGTGAAAACATTTATTTTAGATTTTGTTATGGCACTCAGAAAACTGTGATGCCTCTTTAAAAATAAATTATAGTGTAAAAGTCACAGAGGAGGCTGATTGAAAAGGAAAAGGAACTCCGGGAACATTCCCCATGAGTTTCCTGCTGTCTTATGTGCAGTTAAAGTACGCCAGATACATCTCAAAACACTTCCTGTTACCTAAGCCTATCTTGAAATGTCTTAGTAAATGTTTAATGCATCCCTGTCTCTTCTTCAGTGTGCCAGGAGGAGACAGATTTGTTTTGGGCAGGAGTTGGCATTGGTAAATGCCACAGGTTAGTTCTGCAGGTGCCGCGGCATCTGTGTAAACTGGAGGAGTGTGACAGTTGCCTGGGCATATTGACTGTTCTCTTTGGGAAATTAGGCTTTGAGGCTTGGATTAGGGGAAAAATAAATGTCAGTTCAGCCAGTTACTTTTTCCCCACAACAACACCTGAAGAGTTGTGTTTATAAATATGAATACCTTGTTTTTGAGAATTCTTTTTTTTTTCCTTTTTTCTTTTTTTCAGGTTTTTTGAGACAGGGTCTCACTTTGTGGTTCAGGCTGGCCCTTAGCTCAGCCTCCAACTCACATCACAATCCTCCTGCCTCTGCCTCCCGAGTGCTGGGATTACAGGCGTGAGCCACCACGCCCAGCACTGTGGTATGTGGTACTGGTTGCTGCTGGGTGTGAGTCTCCACACCCAGTATTGTTATGTGGTTACCGGGGAATCGAACCCTGGCCCTTGCGCTTGCAAGACAGGCGCTGGAACCACTGAGCTAACTCCCCGGCCCTTGTTTTTGAGAATTCTTAAGACAGTGGTGTTTGTGTTTAGACCCAGAGAGGCATAGAACTGTCTGGAGGACAGATGGGAAGAGGGACCCCCATCACTAGCCCCATCAGAAGCGTTGCCAGATGCGTACTGTGGGCACTTTGCGTGTAAGTTGTCTAGTTTTCTTTTGCAGCAGTAGCCTGTGGGAGATATGGCTACCACACTTTCCTTGTTGTGGTGTACAGCTAGATGTCACCCCATAGTGATTCGTCAGGAGGCCCCTGTTCTTCAGTGAGGAATCCATGGATGAGGCCATATGATTCCCAGAGCCCTGTTCCCTGTGCATGAACTTCTCATGGCTTCCCACCAAGAAACAGAGACAGACGCCAGAGGGATCTCAATCTCGTGACTCCTTCACTGTAGCTTATCCTGTCTCCTAGAGCCAGGATGTAATTTTACTTTTGCTTTTAAGTTTTCTTCTTTCGTTCTGCTGAAGTTCACTCTGCCGAGCCACTTTCTCTCTTCCATTATCTTTTCAAAATAATCTTTGGCACCACTTTTGGCTTTTCTTCAGTTCTTTGTTGGAGATGGAAAGAGCCTGGAACCAAGTAGCAAGCACCCCGAAAACCTGGCAATGTTTAACTGGCAAAGCCACCTCCAAAAGAAAAGCTACCAGACAACAATACTTTGCAAAGAGATGGACAGATGAATAATACACGACTTGTAAAGTTAGTTCCATTGTGTATGTTTCTTAAAAATTAATACTAGCAGTCTAGAAGGTTGAGTCAGGAGAATTGCAAGTTCAGGCCCAGACTGAGCAGCTTAGTGATCTAGGGAGATTACTACTCCTTCAAAAACACAATAAATAATAAAAATGATTCTGATGGTATCTCAGTGTAAAGTCTGTTGTTTCAGTCCCTACTAAACACAGAAGAGAGAAGCAGAATGACAGAGGCGGAGGCTCAATGCTGCATCTCGCAAAGAAGATTTAACTAAAATGCATGATTTTTCTCTTAAATGTCTGTGAAATGAGCTGACTCATGCTAATTAAAGTAGAAGAGAGAAATTTCTTAGAAATCTGTTATGTCTAATGAAATCCAAGGAAATGTTCAACTACAAGCTTTTGAAATAAGGAAATTTTTTTTAAAAAGACAGAAACAGGAGTTCATGTTTAATTTTTCAAATTTATGTCTTTAATAACACTTAATACACAA
The DNA here is from genome assembly GCA_004026965.1 of Petromus typicus. Lineage (NCBI taxonomy): Eukaryota > Metazoa > Chordata > Mammalia > Rodentia > Petromuridae > Petromus > Petromus typicus. The sequence continues at coordinate 9,723 of PVIR01045641.1, forward strand.
TCTCAAGTGTATCATCTTTTTCAAATTCCAAATTTCTCGTGAAGAGCATGTGACAGGCCTGTCTTGCTCTGATGGTCTCTTCTTGGCTCTGTGGTCTGGAAAGTATCAGAGGATTTCTGTACTTGGAAGAGGCTCTCCTCCCACCTTAGTCCCTCGCCCACCATTGAGCTCTAATACCTAGGCCTTGTGATGTAAAGGCTATAGGTTTGACTTAGAGTCTCAGCATCTCATTCCTTGTCAGCTTCAAGGGAGGAAGAAGATGGTGGAAGGGCGGGGGCAGAGCAAGTACTGAGGCAGAGATCGCAAGAAGGAGCTGTGGAGGGAGAAAAACCCTTCCAGGTCGGCCCTCAGTGACTCACCTCGTCTTCACTAGCCCCAGCTTCTACCAGCACGTTCAGCTACATTCTCGGCAGCGCTGCCATGATACAATCACCTTCCAAACACAGAGGCTTCGGGGGCCATTTTGGATCTAGACCATAACACCTACTGCTTATAGAAAATCACCTTGAACAGGAATTGAGCAGACCAGTCAGGTCCCTAACACAAATGTGATTGCTGGGAATCCAGACACAGGAAATCACTTACAACTGCTGACCTGGAGACCGATGTAAGACATGGCATCACGTGCATACTCTCCAGATGTACTACCTGACTTCCTGTCCTGTTCGCAGCAAGCTCTACTTTCTGCATGTGGTATCCTTAGTGCAGGATTCTGGTGCTTACAACCAAAAGACTCTTTTTTTCCCCTGTTGTTTGTTTTTGTCTATAAATTGATTTTATTGATACATTTTATATATACATTATGATCATAATTGTAATTGAGAATTTGTATCAATACATGACATATCTTTTTTTTATCTTTATTGGTACATCAAATATACACATCATGATTGCACTCCATAATGGGGATTTGTACCAGTATAAGACACAACTTAATTCTCATTTTTTCCCATAGCCCTACCCACCCTACCACCACCCCATATACATAAAATTTGTTTCCTTACTTTTTTGTTACAATCTCAACATTGTCCCCTTTCACCTTATTTTACATTGAGCATTTTCTATTTCACAA
>PVIR01045642.1:0-10626 GCA_004026965.1 Petromus typicus
AAAAAAAAAAAAAAAAAAGAGTGGAGGAACTTGAGATAGCAATGACTGGAATTGCTGTGACTTTTGTGGAATATTTGTCCCTGGACTTCACACTGCGTAAGAGGAAGATACTTATCTCTGGTTTTCACCAGAGTTTTCCCAGTCTCTGCTACCTGCTACTGAATGCAACTCCCAACCAGGGCTCTAAATTGACTCTACAAAAGATGCCCCAGGCCAGGGCTAGTTTGACAATGTCAGTCAGAAACACTCTGGGGACGGAAGATGTCAAACAAATTATCCACAGGCATAACTGATATTCATTGAAGCTGGAGGAACTGGTAAAACAGGTCCCTGCTGGTCTCACTGCCCCTGGCGCCATCATAAAAAAATGGGAACATCATTGCTTGTCTCCTGAGGCAGCCATGTTGACTGATGTGCTTCCTTCTGCGGGAACTAATACGAAGTTTGCTGCTCATTGAGGAGAAAGAGCACCAGGAGGTGTCCTCTCCTTCCCCGACTAGTTTGAAAGGGAACTGAAAACGATCATGGCTGTATTTCACAAGTGCAAATGATGACGAACCTCTCAGGAAGGACTGGCTGCCTCATCACCTCGGTGACTCATTCCTCTCACAGTTCCTGGACGTCCTCTGATCACGGACCTTCACCCCACACCAGCTACTTCCTGCTGTGTCCACACTCTGGCCCAGGAACTATTCCTCTGGCATTTCGCCCTCTGATCTTCCACTATTCTGCGGCCTCACCCTCCTCTCCTTCCTCCTACTTCCTCCGCCTCAGTCTTTCGCCTGGAGTGGGAGGGTGCATTGCGGTGAGGACGCTCCACCCCACTCCAGGGTTTTCAGTGGACATGCCCTTTGATCCAGTGTGTTCAGTGTCAGGCATGCAGGAAAAAAAGGGATTTAGAGAACAATGTAACAACAAAGCACTCAAAAAATAAATTATCACATATCTATAAAATTAAAAACTCCTCATTAAAAAAACTGGTACAAGATGGGTGGTGCAGCGGCACATTCCTGCAATCAGGAAGCTGAGGCCGGAGGATCGAGTTGTAGGCCAGCCTGAGCTACACAGAGAACCTGTGTCAAACACAAAACAACTACAACAAAGATCAAAACAAGGCTAGGATTAAAGCGCTTGCCTACCATGCCTGAGTCCCAGGGTTCTATTCCTGGCATAATCAATCAAGCAAGCAATCAATCAATGTGGCAAATCTATATACAGCAATATGAAGAAGTTCCTTGACACATCCCTTTGTAGAAGAGTAAAACAGTATCTACTTATTTGCATGCTTTTAATACATCCATATACAGAAAATGATATACTTGTAGATAAACACACATATATGTTAGCTATGCTTATCCCTAAAATATACAAACATGACAAACACAACCCACAATCCCTATTATGCTGTTTATAAAAGGATACATAAGAAACTAGCAACAGTAGGAAACAGAGATGGGTAATAAGAAAAGAGACTTTTCTTCACCATATAGTCTTTGGTTCTTGAATGTTAAGCCACATGCCAATATCATCTACACAATAATTTTCCAAAGGATGTTCACTGAAGACATTCTCCCTAGTTCTTCATCTCCTCAGGGCTGCGTTGCCAGTCAGATCCAGCTCCATGCCCACCTAGGACAGCCATTGGAGACCCTGCTGATGCCCTGCCTTTTCCCCCATAGGCTTCCTATTTTGTGGGGGCTAGTAGGTGTGAGTTCCAACAGCTATACTCTCTGTGCCTGAGGATTTTTCTGGCCACCAGCATCTACATGCATGACAGCCCTCAGACCATGACTCCCCTGTAAGTGTCCTGGGAAAAATACCCTGAACATTCTAGTGTTCAGAATGAGGAAGGGGTGAGGTGAGGAAGCTCTAACTTCACTGATGGATGAAAATTAATCCATTACAAATTCATAGCTCATAGGGCTTATTAGAAGGTGGGATCTAATTGGATGAAGGAGGCCACTGGGGCTGTGAAGTGTTTGTTTTGTTCTAGCTCTTTCACTTGGGCCTTTTTCTTTGACTCTCTTTCTCTCTGTGCTTCTTGGCTGCCATGAGTCAAGCAGCTGTTCTCCGCCAGGCCTCTCCACCAGAGGGCTCTGCTTCACCACAACCCCAGAAGTAATACAGCCACATCACCATGGACTGAACCCTGTGAAATTAAGAGCCAAAATAATCTTGCCTCAAATTGTTATTCTCAAGTATACTGGCACAGTGATAGAAAACTGTCTAACACAAGTCCTAGTCAATGGCAGAAGGGAACTGATGCACACAGGTGTATAGAGAACTCTTTCGAAAGATGACTTAGGTGTCTCTGCACACTGGTTCAAGACTTCCACGGAGAAGTAAGCTCTGAGCGTCCTCAGTGCGAGCTCCTTATTCCCACCCTTGTCTCACTACCTCTCAGTTATAAGTGTTTTTCTGGTACCATCTAGTAATTCCTTGCTCTAACTGTCTTAGGGATCGAGATCTACTTCAAGAATCCTACATGAAAATGCAGCCATTTTTAACTTTCTCTCTCTCCCTGAGTGTGTCCAGTCCAATCACCCTAAAAACCATCTCTTAGCCATGTCATTCCTGTTCCTACTCCAATTTAGCATCTTCAGCCTCAAGCTGATTCTTCAGTGATACTCATAATGCCTGGTCAGGTCCATTCTCCTTTCTCAGGAGCAGCATCTCAAAACTGTCATCATTAAGCTCCCGCATGGCGTCATAGTCCAGCTCCTTCTGCAGCTTCACCACCTGCTTCCTCATCAAGACTGAGCTCTTGTTGGTTTCTGTACCAAAATGAAGCATTCCATAAATGTTTATTTACTTTCTTCCATAGATGATTGCTCTTTGAGCTTTCTTTCCTGTATAAAGAAAGATTTTCTTATATATTCTTTCCTGTAGAAAGATTTTGGAACCAGGCAGACACGCTGGCTCTACAATTTACTAGTCTTGTGACTTCGACAATATACTAAACCTTTCACATTTATAACAGAAAGATGGTAAGAGTATCTACCTCTATTGGTAGCTGGAAGAGTAAAGGAACTATTCCATGTGAAATGTCAGAGGCAGGAATGTTTTAAGTACTCATTAAATATTAGTTATTTTCTGTATTTTCCAAATAGTCTCCAATGGACATTCCAATTGTTCTGTGAAATCAGAAAAAAATGAATATTGTGTATATATGTTTATGTTCATATTTCTGCTTATTAATTCTTGCTTCCTAACTCCTTTCTTAGAGGATAAGAGGTTTCTATTTCTTTGGACCCTGACTTCTGTCTGTACTAACTCAGTGACAAATTCATCATATAAGTCTCTGATCTACTAGCTTTCTCTTCTGTCTTCATCCTTTCCTTGGCCATTAAATGAGCCTAAACTATGCTCAAATATTTCTCATCCAAAATTTCCAAAAAATAATAATAATTCAAAAACATAAAATGTCCCATCCTGCTGACATAGAGTTAACTCTTCCCTGCTCACCTTTCTTGACTCATCATATGCACCAAAATGAGATTCCTGCCACTACCTCTCTAACAAATTCCTCTCACAGCAGCCACTGATACCCTAAAATCACCAAATTGCTCTTTCTGTAAAGCTCCCTTCCACTAGATCTCTCGGATCTGCAGCCTTTGATAGTGCCCATGACCGCTCCCTTTGTTGATTCATTCATCAGGATTTATTGAGTATTTAGGCGCCAGATGACAGTGATAAAGACCTTCCCTGTTGGATTCTCCCGGGAAGCACAGCTAAAGACAGGAGTAAATGTACGTGACTTACGTGGGAAGTGACCTCTGGCAACACTGACTGGGAGTCAGGAAGTGGACAGGTCATAGTAAGGAGCTCAATACAGACCCACTCCTAGGCCCTACAGGAAACTTATTCAGTCCTCTTGGGGTTATCTCAGCAATGGTTGAAAGCAATCAACACTCTCCACATTGAGGTGAGGGGAATTCCTTCCCTAGTTCTCATCAGCCATCACCTTCCAGGCACCTCCTGTCTGTCTCAGTCTGTCTCATGTGAGGACAAGCAGGCTGCATTAAGACTGAGACAAGAAATTGCAAATGCTTGCAGTGAGAAGCGGCCAGTATCTATGGTAACGGGGAGAGGTCATGGGGACTGGCAGAATTTGCTATAGAGACGGGCATGTTTCTTTTTCTGTGGAGATTCCAGAGACAAAGGGCAAACTACAAGCTCAATTTCAGCAATATAATTCCAGAGAGGGAAAAACAGCAGGAACAAGATGTTGCCATGTGATGTGCTTGCAGGTAGATATTGATTTCATTGATTGTATCGGTTGAATCAAGCCCTCTTTCTTGTATGTGGAAATTCTAGCCCCTGAGACCTGTTTATAGGAATATTCAAGTTAAAGTGAACCCAGAAAGGTGGTTTTAATCCAGTTCAGCTGATGCCCTGATCAAAAGGGGCAATTTGGACAGAGACATACACAGAGGGGAGACAGTGTGACAGAACAGAGGCAGAAGGCCAGGGAGAAGCCCAGGTCAGAGGCTCCTTCCCAGAACTCACAGGAGCCAAGCCTGCCAACCACCTCCCACCAAATCTCCAGCTCCCAAAACGATAAGACAATTACTTTCTGTTCTCTTTTGTTATTCAGGCTTAGCTAACTGATACACTTGGATAGTCAGGGAAGACCTCACTGAAGTGGTGTTCCTTCCACTTGCTGAAGAAAAGCACCAGCCCTATGCAGTTCTGCAAAGACTATCTTCAACAGAACAGAGGCAAAAAAAGGACTTGATATGTTCAAAGGACAGAGAGAAGCCATGAAGGCTGGACTGAATGGACATAGAAGAGAATGGTACGGGACAGAGCTGGAGAGCTCCGTCACGGGTTAGGTTACAGTAACAAACTTGGATTTTAGTCAAAGTGCAATGGGAAACCACTGGGGAAGTTCAAGCAGAGAAGCGGTGTGATCTGCTTGTGCTTGTGTAAAGTACTCTGACCACTGGAGGATGTTTGACCTAGGTAGTGAGGGGACAATAGATCCAAAGTTGGGAGACCCCTGAGGAGCCTCTGCCCCAGGTAGTTTTGGTAGTTTGCTAGGTGAGCTTGCTAAGGTGAGCAAGTCTGAGGGACGAGAGGTGGGAGGTGATAAAGGATAGTCTTCTTCCCTTGCTTTCAGGACACTGTGCGCCTTTGCTTTTCTCTTTCCCTTTCTGGCTCTTCTTTCTGCCCTTCCTCTGAGTGCCTCTTCTTCTATCCCTAGAAATGTTGGTGCATTTCACAGTCCTCTCTTCTTGCTCCTCACAAGCTCCCTAGGCAATTTCTTCTACTCTCAGAGCTACACACTGATCACTACCAAATGTGTATGTTCAGAGTTCCAGGACTCTGTTAGGAACTCCCTTAGATTTCACAGTGTCCAGGCCCATCTCACATCCACTCAGCCTGTAGAATCTGGTCCCACTAATGGGACACCATCCACTAGTTACATGTACTTTGACCTCCCATTGCCACCTCCCCCGTCTCCAAGCCCCATGCTTGTTAAATACAGCTACAAGAACTGCCACTGTACAGAATTTTAAAAATAGGAAATAGGAATACAAATTAGAAATTAGAATTTTAAATAGTATGAATGGTAGGAGGAAAATAGGAAATCCTGCTTTTAATACACTTCTTAGGTTATGTGAAAGACTGTGACATTAACTGAAAGACTTAGTCCTTGGGATACTTACATGATAAAAAACAGAAATTTCCTAGAGAAAAGAGAGGGGGCAAAAATCCTTGGACCAGAAGGCGGAGTCAAATATTTGCATATTAGTTTTGTCACATTTTTCCCATTTATTTTGGTTAATAAGACACTCACTATCTGTGCATCTCACATTTTTAATCTGTCAAACAGCGATAAAAGTTTATACCAATTTTAATAATGTTTCACGTAATGGAAAAAAGATAGTTATCATCAGAAATGTCAGGGGGAGTGGATGGAAGCAAACAGAACACCAAAAAATAATCCATCTCAATCAGGAGGATTTACTCCTTAAGATTTAGACAGTAATGTATCAAATAAAAGAAGTCATAAAATCAGGAAGATACCCAAAACCCACTTGAAGAAAATCAACATTAATTTATGGTTTTTTAAAAAAGTTCTTACCAAGTGACACAATCTCCTTTTAATTTCCGGCTTACTCAGTAATATTTCCTACATGTTTCTCATAGACATGGTTATATGATAAAGAATTCCAAAAGCCCATGTTTTTAAAAATGATTTTTAGTTTTTAATAAAAGTTATAAAAGTGCTTTTTATGCTAACAAGCATAAAAGAATAGAATTTGAAGTAGAGTTTTATGGAAATTATTGGAAAGGCTTTTACACGCTGCACTATTTTTGTGCATACTCTGGGTTGTGGCCTTAATTTATTAATGCACAGCCCGAAATCAGAAACATCATCTCAGATAATAACCGAGTGACAGAGCCCTTTCTCTGAAGGAGGGATGAGCTGAGCAGTGTAGGCACAGGAACACAAAATAAATTCTAAAGGAAATTGATGGCAGACATTCCCGTCTCTTTTCTCCCAGCTCACATGGACTAGAACTGAAGTACAAAGACCCGTCACTCAGCCTTCCCACCCCCGGCCTGGTTGCTGCTTCTACACCATGGAGTGAATGAATGCAAGTGGCCCCGCATCATTTCCAAGCCACTGGCAACGTGTGGCAGTCAGCTGAGCTAGTATTTATGTCTGCTTCCTTCTGTGTGAAAGTGATTTGCCTGTTTCAAATTGGAGAATCACAGAGCATCGTGATTGAAAGGGATGTGAGCAACCCGTCAAGACCAGTAATTTTCAAACTTGACTGCACATTGGAATAACAGGGGACCTTTTCAAGAAGTTAGTCGGGCCAGCTTCACCCTCAAAATATCTGATGTGGCTGTTCTGAGCAGAGGCCCTGGGTTCCTAGTTTTCAAAAGCTCCCCCAGGTGATACTAACATAAAAATAATCACAGAAACACAAGTGAATCTTTTCATTACATGAGCAAGCAGCCAAGTAGGTAATGGAGTAGGAAATGTTGACTTACAGGGAACCCCCATGCTAAGAAAAGTTTTTCAAAACTTGGAAATAAGGCAAGAGAGATGGCTTAGGTCTACCAGATGCCTTAATAAAACACTGTCATATGCTGTGCAGAGGCCTCCAACTCTCTAAGGGAAAGTAAAATTTATTTTTCTTACTATTACCATTAATTAAAGTCCAGACATTTTTAAGCCTGTAAAGATAAGATGTTGACTTGTGGGAAAATATGATATAATGTAAGTGAATTTTTGTGTAATACAGATTTTCTCTTCATCTAAGAAGATAACCCCAAAATTCATGATTTTGTTGCCCTGTGGGATGACTATTTTATATCCAATTAGCAATCTTATTCTAGCATATTTTTCTAAAGGGTCATTTGCTTTTCCTTTGTCTCACTTTCCTAAATGGTTTTCACATCTTTCTAGTTATCACATTAATGAGAAATAAACCTTTGGCATTTGTTCCTTATTTATACAAAAATTATGAGTATAAAGTTATAGCAATTATATTTTAACACTCAAAACTGACAAATTTTATTAGAGCATTTTAAATGACTCTGAAAGATTTGGGGTGGGGTTTGCAGAGGGCGTACATAAAGCTGTTCACTGCCTCCAGACCTCTGGGTGCCGTCTATTTCCCGGTTCTGGTTATTCTGCAATACTAACATTCTAGAAGGCTGAGGCATAAGAAGTGTAGATTAGAGCCCAGCCTAGGCAACTGCGTGACTCTGAAAGGCTCTGTCTCAAAAATTAAAAATATTTGGCTGGAGATTTAGCTCAGTGGTTCCGGCGCCTGTCTTGCAAGCACAAGGGCCAGGGTTAGATCCCAGGTAAGCACATACAAAAATGGGCATGGAGACTCATTCCCAGCAGCAACCAGCACCACATACCACAGTGCCAAGCGTGGTGGCTCACGCCTGTAATCCCAGCACTTGGGAGGCAGAGGCAGGAGGATTGTTGTGATGTTAGTTTGAGGCTGAGCTCAGGGCCAGCCTGAACCACAAAGTGAGACCCTGTCTCAAAAAAAAAAAATTAAAAATATTTGGGGATGTAGCTGAGTTCAAAGCCTCTGAGTTCAAAACCAAGTAAGTAATACACACACACACACACACACACGTTTACAGAAGTATAAAAAGAACAGACACTCAATGAAGTAAAATTTATAATATTGGACATCAGATGAGAAATTACTAGCATGCTGCTAAGTTTGGATCTACATGTTCCCTGCAAAGCCTCATGAAGCCTCAGATGGGGCTTTTTCAGAGGTAGCTAAATCTAGAATGTGGAATTGCTTCATGCCACAATGCTAGGATTATGGGCAGGTGTTACTAAATCCGTCCACCGACTGGACGGATTGGACACCTTAATCCCCAGTAGCCTGTATACAATATAAAAGGGACAGAAAGAGGACCATCACAGGTCCACTTTTGCTCCCTTGCCCTACCATGAACTGCTTCCCCTTTCTCATGAGCCACTCTGCCTCAGAGCCAGCAGATTATGAATCTCTACAAACTGTGGGCCAAATAAACCTCTCTTCCAGTAACTTTGGGCATCAGGCATTTTGTCTCAGCAATGAGAGAAAAGTAACTAAGACATGTGCCAAGAGGCCTTGAAATACAGTGAAAAGAAGCATCAGTCATTAGGAACAGGCACTGAAATGACTGAGATGTTAGAATCCATATCAAAGCATGTAGTAATTAGAACTATACAGTGTGCATTCAAGAAGGCAGAAGGAAGGTTAAGCATGTAAAAGGGACATAACATGAAATTTTTAAATAGCCCAAGTAGAATTTCCAGAAGCAAAAGCTATATCTGAAATTTAAAACACTCAGTAGTATGAGACAGATTAAATAAAATAGAATTGATTTTAAAACCATAGCAATACAAACCATCCATCATGAACCAATCCCTAGAGGAAAACTTAAAAAAATAAATAAATAAAAGGCTGAAAAATAAAGCTTCAAAATTTCATGGATCTAGGGCCAAGGATTTAGAGCTTGGTGGTACTGAACCTGCCTCTCACGCACAAGGTCCTGAGTTCGATTCCTGGCACCAAAGGAAAAATAATTTCATGAATCTAATAGATATATAATTGGAGAAATGAACTTCCTGATGGAAAATGAGGAACCACAAAATTGAAGAAATAACTTCTAAATTTGCTAAAAGCTATAAACCCACGTACCATGCACACAAAACAAGAAGAAAATTTCATTAAGGCATAACATAATCAATTTTTTGCAATAAAAAGAGAAATCTTCAAGGTACCCAGAGGAAAGAAGCACAGAGTGAGGCTGTCTTCCTTAGGACGTGAAATGTCCATTTCTGTACACTTGGCCTTGGAAAACACAGGGAAAGAGCGGTGGGATGGCTGGGCCTAGAAAGCATTGTTTATCTGTGCAGGAGAGCTTAGAATGCAAACGGAATTTCTAATGCACACTATTAATTCTCCTTATTTATTAACGCTTCTCCTTAGTGGGACAGGAACTAGCGTGAAGCAACACATCAGATTGGTTTACATCAACTTTAAATGGCACTGAAAACGTAATTAAGTAATATTTTTACAAATCAAAATAAATACAAGGAAGTTCATGATTAACAAAATACCGGAGTTTTGAATAAAGACAGGATGTGACCCAGCTCTTGCACAGCGCTCCCCCTCCCCCTCAGTCCCAGCCCCGCTCTTTCCAAAGGGCCCTGACCTCCTGAGAGCCACTCCTTTGTCTTCCAGCTCCACCACGCCCTCTCAGCTCCGGCCTCGTCGTGCCCTTCCATCGCTCTGATTTCACGTTGGCCCCAAGATAAGAAACCTCTAAAACCACTTCCTTCTGTCTTGTTAGTGTTTCCACAATATCTCCCTCTAGTCATAAGGATTTATCCTCTTTAAGTCCGGACTACAGTCCTAAAATGATTGCCTCGGTGCCAGAACGGGAATCTTTTCACAAGGTGTTTCTAATTAAGTGGGAAATGTAGAGCAAATGTGCGACTTTCCTAAATGCAATGGACAGAGATTTTGTTTTCGCAAGGCTGTTATGTTACTGCGGTTGCCAGTTTGCCATGTCATTTTCACTGGGAATCTTTATATCCGCCCATAGGCCCCAGACAGCTCTTCTATAAAATGGCTTCTCGCCCTGCCTTCCTCCATGAGCCCAGAGAGGGTGCGGTTTTCAGCTCCTTTTCAGAAAATCCCAACTCCTCTGAGATGTGAAATTAGGCCTGGCTCCCACGCAGAATGCATACTGTCAAACCGCCCGGGAAGCTTCTCCCCTGAGGCTGCCTAACCCTTTCCCTGTGGGCTGGAACACATCCACGTGAGATCACTATGACATGACGCAGTTTTTACTTTAATAACTGAGCTGTTTAGAATGCATTTTGAAATCAATTTGCTCACTATAAATATGATAGAACTTGAAAATTCTTCTCTTCCAGCAATTCTTCAGAAATACTTAATGTGACGCAAGAACGACCTCTTGATGATTCTCCTAAGCTGCAGACAGTCAAGTCTCTTCTCTTTCTCTTCCGATCCCTGTTTCTCACTTGCTCCCCTCCTCCTGGTACTAATCTCTGGGTGAGACATTTATCCCTCTCACCCAAGCTTGACTCTCTGAAATGCAGCTCTCCAGCCT
>PVIR01045643.1:0-10560 GCA_004026965.1 Petromus typicus
TTTTCTACCTCTGAATGTACAAAATGTTTTAAGACACACTTGGCCTTTATAACATTTAACTCCATGAAGTGATTTACTTTTTTAGACAATCAATGAATATTGATAAAGTGTTCTTGAAAGCATGAATTGTTAAAAATCATTATAGTAGTGATCTAGGACTCTGCAGAAAAACTCTGCTACCTAAAATAACATTACAGCTTACACTGCTAAAGTATCTAATATCCCAAAATGTAGAGATATTAGCTTATTTGTTTGTCTCCCCCTAGCATCAAACACAGTCCGTCATTCCTGCCATTTTTGGAGGCAGCTCTGGAAGCTTCCTTTCATGTCTTCAGTTATATTGTCATGGCTGCCTTGGTATCTTGAATAAATTTAAAGCATTTTCCTTTTATGATGATTGTTAAAATAGAAAGCCAAGAATTATTGAGTATATGGGTGCTAATTTAATATGCGAACAATGCAGTAAAGTGAAATCCTGGTAAAATATATATTTGGAATCTGTTTTCTATTACAGAAATTCTATTATAGCCTTATACAACTATTTTTTATATGTATTTCACAGGAATGTTGGGAACATTAATGATTTTTTCCCAAAATACCTGGAATACTTTGGAATGTTTTCCCAAAATATCTGGAGCAGCCAGGATGGCTGAAGAGGTGTCTGTCCCTAAATTTGCCCTAAGAAATAGCCCAGAAAACGAGGTGAAACTATTCTGAGGATACTGCTTCACAGAACATTCTGGAAACAGCACAGAGGTGACGTGAACCCTAAAGAGCACGAGGAGTTGGAAAGTAACCTAGAAACAAGGTCAAACACATTGCAGCTTTAGCCTAGCTCCCTGGCCAGGAAGGGAAACCTCATCATCCCTCAAAAATATTTAAAAATAAAGAAAGGAAACAAAGTTTATGTATATAGGGGGTGGGGGTGGTAGGGTGGGTAGGGCTATGGGAAAAAATGAGAATTAAGTTGTATTCATATACTGGTACAAATTCCCATTATTGAGCGTGAATATGATGTGTATATGTAATGTACCAATAAAGATTTCAATTAAATTCAAAAATAACTTGTAATATTTAAGGTATGAGTGTTACTTTAATGCTATAATGAAGATACACACAACTGGTATGTCTACATTCGATGGTGATCTCCACACAGAAGTGGGCATAGCAGTTCTCAGGAGACCACTGTATAGGAAGGAGGACCAGGAGCTGTGCCTCAGTTCCTCGCGCAGTGAGCAGGCCTAACAGTTCAGCTGGCATACTCCCAGAGACCAGAAACTCTGCCTCAGAATGCATTGCTGGACCCAGCAGAGCTTCTGGGACCCTCCCTCAGAGAGAGGCCCAACATTCTGTTCAGGGCCACTGTGGGCTACCGTGCTTGCCGAGGGACATTAGGACTAAGCTCCAGAAAATAGAGCAACAGGGAACAGCAAAAGAAGGCCCTCATCAAACCTCCACTGGAAAAGTGAAGAAAATCTCTGCACTAAAGACTTACCAGGGAACCAGGGATTTAGCTCAGTGGTTCCAGTGCCTGCCTTGCAAGTGCGTGGCCCAGGTTTGATCCTGGTAACTACATGCCACAATGCTCATGTCCACCAGTAATCAGCACCACATACGACAGTGCCGGGCATGGTAGCTCATGCCTGTAATCCCAGCACTTGGGAGGCAGAGGCAGGAAAATTGTTGTGACTTTGAGGCTGAGTTCTGGACTAGCCTGAACGACAAAGAAAGACCCTATCTCAAATAATAAAATAAAAATAAATAAATAAATAAATAAAATAAAATAAAGAGACTTATCACACTACCTTGGCCGAAGATGTGATTGTTCTATTCAAGTATCTTTCTGGTATTCCAGAATTGAGATTACCTAAGAGTCACTACAAACCCAATGTCTAAAGGACTGTTATACCAGGAGGACAGCCCAGGAAATAGCCATTCTTTAAGGGTTCTAAATATTAAGAGAAAGATACTTGAAATAAGCATTTTACAGGCAGCAACCTAGAAATTAAACCAGAAAACACTGATAACAAAAAAATAGAAATGAGAAAGCACCTAAATAAGACCCAAACCCAGAACTGCAGATTTCCAAAGAGAAATCTAGGGAGCAGTGAGATGGACCAACCTGAAATTCAACCACTTGGACTCCCAGAACTGGCAACAAAAGAGGATCTGGAAAAAATAAAATCATAAATAGTCTCTCAGATAATAATGGAGATAGTGACCTTGGTGAAAGAAACAGATAAAAAAATAGAGGGCCTCAGGAACACGATGGAATCACAACATAGAAAATAAATGGAATCCAATAAACAGATTCAAATGGAAGTGTAAGAGATTAAAAACTCCACTGAAATTTTTTTCTTTCAGTTTTTTTTTTTTTTTTTTTTTTTTTTTTTTTTTTTTTTTTTTTTTTTTTTTTTTTTTTTTTTTTTTTTTAAGACAGGGTCTTGCTTTGTAGCTCAGGCTGACCCTGAAGTATGTAGCCCAGGCTAGCCTTGAACTCATGGCAGTCCTCCTGCCTCTGCCTCCCAACTGTTGAGATTACAGGTGTGAGCCAGTATGCCCAGCCTCTACTGGAAATTTTTGCAGTAGAACTAGCAAATGAGAAGACAATCTCAGACATAGAAAATAGGATTGCAGTTAGTGATCAGGAAAGGAATGACTTCTTAAAAATAGTAAAGGACCACGAAAAAAAAATCAATTTAGCAGCTGCTGAATGATGCAGAGAAGAATAATGTATGACTGATCAATTAAGAAACAGGAGATAGTGCAAAGGACATGAAAAAAATATTCACAAGTGTAATGGTAGAAACTTCCCAAGTAGGAGAAAATAATTTGACATACACATAAGTGATACCCATAGGAGTTTAACTAGTTGTGATTATATATATATATATATATATATATATATATATATATACCAGAAACTCAACAGAACAAGAAAATGTTGAAATTAGATACAGAAAAGAAACAAGTTACACACAAATAAAGCCTGTCAGAATTATAGGAGACTTTTTTGCACAAACCCTCGAGTAAAAGAGAGGAGAGCCTGGAGTAATGTATTTCAAGCCCTACAAGAAAACAAGCTTTACCTTAGACTGATGTATCCTGTTAAACTATCTTTCAAAATCAATGGGGAAATAAGATTTTTTTGTGACAAAGAACACCTGAGAAACTTCATGAATATCAAACCAACACTCTAAACCATTCTAAACAGTATCTTAGAAAAAGACAATGAAGGTCACAATCCAGGGATGTAGCGATAGTCTGGGCCCTTCACATATCAGACATACTCATAGCTGCCTCCCAGGCTCAGTCACGCACTTATTCATATGTCACTTTCTGAAACAGGGTCTCCTCAGGACACTACATGCTCCAGGCTGGTCTCAAAGTGTGAGCCTCCTGCTTCTGCCTCCAGGACTGCTTGGATTACTGACATGTGCCACCATGACTGGATATGAAAATCTCCTTTTTTTTTTTAGCCATAATGTGTGTTGATTTAAGAAGAAAAGAAAGATTTCTTGCAGAATGAATATCTACTCTTGTTTCCATTGATTTCTCTTAAAGATTCCAAATTTACACTGGAGCCTGTCTTCAGATTTTTTTTTTTTTTTTTTTGCCTAATACCAAAGAAATAGGCAACACAGAACACTGCTGCTGTGTTTAAGATGAAGAGATGACTGCTCTGTGTTTACACGAAAGGTAACTTTTGAACCTCATGATTCACTGTCTTTATTCTGCTGATTCTGCTGTTTATGAGAACCATTTTATTGTTTATTCCTTTTAACAGGCTAACCACACACATACACACACTCTCAGGTGCAGGCTAGTTTCTTTTATTCAGGCTCATGATTATTAATAATGAAACCAAACTACTCTTACTAAAAACATTAAATCTAAAACTTTTGAATGATGCTTTTTGGGATTCTTTTAAATATTTACAGAACTTGACAGAATATTACCACAAAGCCTTATGATTCTGTCATGCAGCTTCACCAATACATTCTCAGAGCAAATGTGGCCTTAAATACACACTACACATACACACTCAAATCGATCCTTTACAAACAAATTCCAGGCACCTTAATCATGTCATCCAATCATGTCATCTTTTTCACAATGTACTTCTTGAGATAAGGCACTTTAAAACATAACCCAAATATCCAGATTTTGAAATAGAGAAAACGTTAGCATGGTAGAAGAGGCTATGGCTGGGCTGTGTCTGGAGATACACCTGTCAGTGGACCTGCTTGCAGTCACAGCTATCACAGGAGGTACGAATCTTTGTCACTGAAGCAATCCAAGTGCTTCTTAGAAGAACTATAAAATTTTTTTAAATAGTGAAAAATATCAATTGCATGCTGTGACTCAGAAAAAGCTAGAATTCAGGCAAAACACTCTTCATAGTGCTGTTTTCTCTTTGTTTGGCCTCAACTTCCACTATCTCTCTTCTGAAGTAAATGCATATCCTCCATAAATAGAAACTTTGCTCACACTAATTATAGTGTGAATGGACTAGTAGATGGTTGTCAATATCTTCCCCCTTTGTCTTCATACCCGATTCCAAATACAGGTCATGAAAGAGCACTGATTTGTTGTAAAGCAAGGACGTCTTAGAAGTCTAAGAGTTAACACAGTGTCATGGGACGTCAAGTCAGGCGAGCATGAATCACAGATTTAGTAGCTCCTGGCATGGGAATAAGTTCAAGAATCTCAGAACGTGGAGAGAAATGGAGACAGAAATGGAGACTGGGTATCAAGCTTGTTCCTTCTCGTGTGTGATTCATCCTGGCCAGAAGAGATTAGATCTCAACTCTCAGAAGGGGCTTCTGGGATTCCTTGTAAAGCAGCAACTGTTTAAATTCTGAAGCATTTCCACATCATGGCCCAGCCTACATATGCCATGCCTTTGGGATCCATGCTTAGTGACAACATGTCCTCAGCCAGGACACCACACGAGAGAGCTCCAGACCAAGGCCCTTCATGCAGGTGTGTTCTGTGACTCAGAGAAAGCTAGACAATGACAGTGGACCCTGCCCTGGGTCACTGCTTTCTTATTTATCCATTTTCTTTTTCTAGAGGAGAGACAGAAGGTTTAGAACAGACCATTACTTTAACAACTCCTTCCCCTTCTTTGGCGGTAAGCATTTGGGAAATGTCAATTTTTAGCTTTCTAATTTCTACAAGGTAAGACATACAATACAGTAGCTGTAATTGTAAGATTAGCTGACAAACTATACTTCACTAGAAAATTTTTTTCCAACTTACCTTATGTTAGAATTTAAATCCTAGCTCCAATTCCATCTTTTTCAATTTGGACATTCATGAGGACTTCAGTGTGTTCAGATTCCACTCCTTTTTCTTTCTTTTCTTTTTGAACATTTTACCACATATTGCCCTAAATTGCTATACCATGCATGCACTTTAGCATGTGAAGATGAAAGCAGCTGTATTTGACCCATCCCTTTCACTGTGGCATTATACCAGAGTAGGTATTCAAGGCAGTATTTGTTGAGTAAGTGCAAATGAAAGTCCTCCAATTTTGACTATTTAAGGTTCTTTTCTCTACTTATGGCTCTAGTAGGTGGTTCTGAGCAGTTCGTCAATCTTCCAGAACTTAACAAGAGCCTCCTCTCTGTGCAGCATTTTTAATTAAAGAGAGTCTTTTTAATTACAGAATTTTCATTCACACAAGGCTGCTACCACTGTTCAGCTGATAAAGAAAAGCAGACACACCGAGAAATGAGTTTGCACAAAACTAAAATACTCTGCTCCATGCCTGCCTTGGGACTCTCCTTACAGACAGACTTGTGGAAAGCACAGAGCCAGCACTGCAAGTTTCCAGATTCTGTTTCTCTGCCATCACAGGGTCCTCCTTGTCATGGACTCTATCCAAGTTCACCGATATGAGATATCCCAAGAAGATGGGGAGGCAATGACAAGAAAATTTAAGGATCTCCTCTTTTTATTCATTTGTTATAGCTGACAAACAATCCTGTAATAAATTCTAAAATCCCAACACTGATCATATTTAGGTCCTCTTTCCCCAGTCGTCATCATTTCCCTCTTTGCAGTAATGATGTATAAGAGTAAGGGTTTAGTGAGATACGACTCTTTTTCTTTTCTCTCCTTCTGACTATTGTCAATTTCCAAGTCTCAGACAATCAACTGTTGTTGATAAAATTTGTATTCTCAGTACATCCTGACATAATTTTTAAAAATAGAAAAATCAAAGTGCTTTATATTTCTTTGCACTTGCTATACACATTAGGCATTCTGTTAAAGCCTCAGCAGTCTTTACCTTATTTAATCATTCTAACAACTCCAAAAGGAAGGTCCTGTTCTCATTTTCTAGATGAAGAATAGCTCTGCAGAAGTTGAAGAATCATCTAAGTCTTGAGATAAACAAGGACACAAACACTAATGTAGGAAATTACGCAGCCAATACTCTGAAATCTTGTGCCTCAGCGCCTCTGAGAAGAAGGCTTGTCACCTGCTTTCCAAGTAGGCCATTTCGCATAGCCCTCATTGTCAAGTTACACCTGAACTAGGCACAGGAGTTGAAGTCAGCTTACTTCCTGTATTAGTCCTGCCTCAATCTCTTTGCTCCAGCAGTGGAGACAAATGTCACTGTCTTTCCTCCCAGTGTGACCTCTAAATCTAAAACAGAAAACTAAATGGACACAATTAAGCTGCTTTTCATCACTTCTGTCCATAGCTCGATTTATTAGTCAGGAATAACTGACATTTTCTTCTTTTCCTCCACCGTTCTTTTGATATTATTAAAAGTCAACATGGAATATAATAAAACTTGACTTCTCTATAACCTTATTTCTAGACTAATTTGGGAAGGACAAAATCAGAGAGGCATAAAATTTTAAATGTCCCAATTTTGTTCCTAAATTAAAAGAAAATTGCATATTTTATGAATATCTCAACTGTGGTTTAAAAAATTATTCCCAGGCATAGGCCTTGCTATATTCTGAGTTTAATTTGTCTTGAAATAAAACTTAGAGCCTTTTCTGATGTTGCTGTCTAGTGTCCCACCCTGAATAGAATTAACATGCAGGATTTGCTCTTCATTCTCCGTGTAAAATGGTCCGAACATGGTCACCTTGGTGCAGAGTCTTGTCCCTGTATACTGTCTGTGCTGCTTCTCTTGAGGTTCTGTTGAGCCTTATGATTGTGCAATTTTATCCGATTTATTTTCTGAACTATCTCCTTCTTGTAGGGTAATTTAGTGGCTCATGTCTCATGCATCTCACTTAGGCAGAATACGCTGACGCCACTCTGTGTGCCAGATGCAGGAAAACAGAGCCAACTTTCTGTGTGATGAACTTAGAAACCACAGGAAAAACCACTACCCAAGATAGTGTGACAGGAGCAAAAGGACAGTCACACACAAGGAATCCTGACTCCGGAACCTGACATCTCCCTTCATCTGGACATTTGGTCGGCGTATACTCTAAGTCAGTGCTGGCCTTTCCAAATTCACATTCTGTCGCACAGGCATTGTAGAGGGATAATTCCAAGCAGTCTAAAGGGTTACCATAGCACACAGTTTCTTCCCAAATTCATTCTCCACAGCTAGCAAGCAGCTGTTCTAATGATAACAACACAGCCTATTTTAAGCATTTAAAATGTCACATGGTTTTTACTTTTTTGGACTAACAGTGGAATAGGTAGTCTAACATAAAATATGTCATTTTTAATAAAACTGACTATTACTCTGCCATAAAGAATGATATAGATTTGAGTTCTTTATACTCAGATGGACGTACATTAAGGACATACTCACAAGTGAAATAAATAGATCACAGATGTGTAAATACTATATTTTTTCTCTGGTATGATAAATTGAAGATGTAAATGAGTTCTAAAATATATGATAGATATTAGGAAATGGAAAATATTCAAAGGGAAAAGGGGGAAGGGGAAAGTAAAGAATGGAAAGATAAAATTTGATGGGAAAAAAAGAAGCAAAGCTTATGTGTATGGAGGTTGTAGGGTAGGCAGCGAAATGGGAAAAATGAAAATTAAGTCATAGCACCTACTGGTACAAATTCTCAGTGTTGAGAGTGATCGTGATGTCTTTATAAAATGTACCAGTAAAATCAATTTAAACTGTAAAAAATATAAACTCATAAGAAATGTAAAATTTCAATTGCTTCTATTTTTCTTTTTAAAAACTTCATAAAATTCCCCTTACACATTAAAAACTAAATGTCAAAGAGGAAAATAATGTAATTCACAATATCATTACCTTCCAATAATCATGAGAAATATATTTGGTCTATGTGTTCTAGCATATTCTTGAGTGAATACACTGTAAAAATTATTTAATAGGAAAATACATTTATATTACAGAGCTATTAATTCGTATATATTCTGCACATGTACTTAGATAAAACATCTTGCTTGAGAAGTTTTAATGTTTTATTTTTTTTAAATCTTTATTGGTACATTATGAATACACACCATCATTGCATTCAACATTGAGAGTTTGTACCAGAACATGACACTTGATTCTCATTTTTCCCTACCCCCCACCCTGCCACCGCACCCCCTATATACACAACCTTTGTTTTCTTTTTTCTTTATTATAACCACATTCGTTTTCCCCTCGTTATTTACCTTTACGCTCTCTTTCCTTTTAAATATTTTCTACTTCACAATATCAACTATACATACTCATTTACAACTTCATTTTCTCATACCAGAGAAAAGATATGATAGATATTTGGTTATAATATATATTTTAAATATACATATTCCAGAAAGTATATGTATTTCAACTACAGGATATTTTTGATTAATAAGAGACTTCTCCCCAAATCTAAAGTAAATATAGAAAATCCAAAGCAGCAATTTAAAAATCTGCTAAAACTCCTACACTCTGGAAAATGTAGTCAGTGGGTTCATTTGAGTGTGGGCCCATGAGGGAACACGCCCTCTCTTCTCTCTCAACCTTTACGCAACATTCGATATTGTGCGTGGAGCTGTCTCACACTGCCTCTCGATGTTCCACCAGCTTCCTTACATGATCACGAGGAACATGGAACTCCGCATATTTTCATCCTGATTCCTGCCTCATCCACATTATAGGTAGTCATCGCTCTTCTGAGCATAGCCTTTTCCTGACAGTGCATTTTAACATCACTAGAAATGCTAACGTCTGGGTGTAACAGACAACAGTGACACAAGGTGGATGCTGTACCTATGAAATAAATTCATTAGTCCAGTTGCACAATAATAAATTATGAGTTAAGCCCATAAGCAAGATTTTAAAATCTTGCTTAAATAAAAGCTTGCATAAATCTAAGTTGAAATAAACAGACAAGCTTACGCACTAGTTAATGAGCTGAAGCACTTGAAAATTTTATGCCTCGAACACATGCTTGTCTTTATTTAAATGGCCACAGATTGAAGAAATGACTGTGTAGTAAATTGGCACATTTATTACAGTTGAAGGAGTATCTACATCATCACTGAGAAAAGGAATGAAGTCATCACTGACTCAGTGAAAGCATAATTCCAAGGTATATGTAGGCAAATGTAACCTCACGAAGCACTTCCTACACAGCGTTTTTGGCTCCGGTCACTGTTTTTGCTGTGTGTAGCACTTGGGAGAGAAGCTGGCCTTGCGGACACCAGTGCTTGGGTCGCACTGTAGTTCCGCATTACAGCCTCCACTCTTTTCCTTTGGCTGAAGTCATACGGCTGCTTTACACTTTTGTTGAATTAGTTACTTTATGAATCTGTGTAGGGTTTTATTTTTCATTCTTAGAGATAAAATCTTTTAAAATTAATAGAGAATAAGGAGAGTTTTCCTGATGGGAGATGTCTTATGTCATGAGGCACCTCTCAGTATCATGGTGAAGAAAAAGCCCAGATGGCTGGGTTTAGAAAAAGCAAAAGAGCGCTGTTGTCTTCTCTGGAACTGTGAGAAAGATTAGTATTCCAGGACACATCAGAGGCTGGATAACTTGCTGTCATGTTCAAAATAAAAATTGGGGTACCTTAAAAATTAAGTTAAAACAGACTTTGAAAAGAGAGCTTACGAGAACTATCATTGAGTACAGGTATCACATGCACACACACACACACACACACACACACACACACACACCTTCAAATAAAGAAAATCTAACTGGCAAAGACTAAGTCAACCTTAGCAAGTGCAATCTACCCTTCTAAAATTCAGAATAACCTGAAACTGGAGGAAGAAAATGACATTTCAGTCACATAAAAGTTATGGTTTACACATAATTTATTTTTAAATTTTTTACTATAAAAACAGCATTAAATCTGATGATTAATGTTCACATTTTTCTTTTTTTTTAAATGTTTTTTGAGACAGGGTCTCGCTTTTGGTTCAGGCTGGCCCTGAGCTCAGCCTCAAACTCACATCACAGCAATCCTCCTGGCTCTGCCTCCCGAGTGCTGGGATTACAGGCGTGAGCCACCACGCCCGGCACTGGTATGTGGTACTGGTTGCCGCTGGGGTGAGTCTCCACACCCAGTATTGTTATGTGGTTACCGGGGATTGAACCCGGGTCCTTG
>PVIR01045644.1:0-10616 GCA_004026965.1 Petromus typicus
ACAGATTTAATTATTATCAGTATAGCACAATACTATAGTGCAAAAGCAAGAGTAGTATGCATTTCTTATGAAGCAAACTGGAAGTGCTGTTCATAACAGTAAAAATTCAAAAGAAAAAAATAACTCATACGAGCTGGGCATGGTCATGCACATCTGTAATCCCAGAACTTGGAAGGCTGAGGCAAGAGAATCCTCACAAGTTTGAGGCCAGCTTGGGCTACATACTGTTCAAGGCCAGCCTGAATTACACAGCAAGACCTTGTCTCAAAAAAAAAAAAAAACCAAAAAGCCTTTATGTATATCATGAATAGAATGATTACTTATTCTGTCATATTCACACTATGCAATAATCTCTAACAACCAAATGTAACGAGGTAGGAGATGTGTATGCACTCACATTAACTTAAAAAAAAATTGGTTGAAGGGCTGGGGATTTAGCTCAGTGGTTCTGGCATTTGCCTGGAAAGTGCAAGGTGCTGAGTTCGACTCCAAATAAGCTCATACCACAGGGCCAGGCAAAGTGACTCAAGCCTGTAATCCCAGCACTCAGGAGGCAGAGACAGAGGCAGGAGGATTGCTGTGAGTTCGAGGTTTGCCTGGATTACGTAGTGAGTTCTGGGCCAGCCTGATCTACAAAGCAAGACAGTGTCTCCCAAAAAAGGCTGAAAAAGTGTTACCGAGTAAATAAAGCCATTGCAGAAAAAAACGATCACAGGATTAACAAAACTCAAACTGAAGGGCTTATGTTTTCTGGGTTTTTTTGTTTTGAGACAAGGTCTTACTAAGTAGCCCACGTGGACCTTGAAGTCGTGATGATCATCCTTTGTCTCTGCCTCTGGAGTGCTGGGTTTACAGGCACGCGCCACCACACCAGCTCCAAAGTGAGGCTTTATGTATTTCTATATGACTCCAAATGATTAAGAAACATTTTGGGAAGATAAACACTAAACTGTTAAGTGATCGGATCTGGAGACATAGGTGCTATGCTTCCTCATCTTAAAAGGAGGAAAGAAAGCGAGGAAGGCATGGCTAGATTCCACAATCCCTCCAACTGATTCTACACCGCCAAATACCATGGCAGTGGTGCTTTTTAAAAATAAAAACACTGAATTCTTCAGTGCTCCCACCCTGCTGAGCATTTATCAAAAACCCTGAAACGGGGTGCGTTGTTTCAAAAGCACAGCTCCAGTCAGATGGGAACCATCTGGAGCGGGTAGAGTTCCACCCCGGATCACGCTCTCGGAACAGAACTTTCTTCATCAGCAGCCCCCACACTGGTGCCATGAGCTCTTACAAAAGAGGACTGCTCTATCCACTGATACATAAGTAACACTTCCTTTTTTTAATTGACATTGTCGCTTCTGTGGATTGTCATCAGAAATATTTATACTGTTGTTCACAGACATACACAACCCACTTCATAAATGAACAAGGAAGACAAGAGATTTCTGTTTTAGCAAGTCACATTCTCCTCATCTGCCCCATGATCACAAAGGGACAGTGTCTGTGACCAGCAGCCATCACAATTCTGAGTCTCCCTGTGATCCACAACCCTGCGCTCAATCTCTTCTCCCTTTCAAGGATGCAACCTTGAACATCCTCCCCCTACTCCTTCCCTCTGCTGCCCTAGCCCAATCTATCACTGAAACCGCCACTCTAAGCCCCCAGCCCCTTATGATGTGCCTGACCCACAGCCAGCACCAAAGTATTAATTGATTCATAGCCACAAAAATATTTGTTAACTGAGCAAATTGAATTAAAAACTTACCTTCCTTAAAGAAAGTAATAACCATATCCATGACTAGACAAAAATTTATTATCCCACAATCAAGAATATCAAAAATGTGCCAAGCGCTGTGGTCATTTCTAACAATATGAAGCATGGTATACCTTTGATTCTCACAAAGAAATTCCTGATTCTCAGCTGTCACTGGACCTTTCTTCCTACTGAAGAGAACAGAAATCATCACTAATCCGTTACTCGCTGGCAGTTTTAGCATTAGGCAAGTTCACTGAGCTTCAGTTTCACCATTTCTGTAAGATAAGGCCACCACCATTTTATCAGAGGAAACTGATCTCTTTGTTAAGTGAGGTAAAAAGGCATTCAGCATAGTGTGATACTATGCTTTTAAAAATTACTAATAGTAAAAGCAAAATCCCAACATCTTCATCAATCCAGGACTTCAAAATCTGGCACCAGATCACTGTCAGCCTCAGTGTCACACACACTGTCTACCTGTCAAAAAAGGTATCTCTGCATTCTGTCCATCTGTAGCTTTGGTCCCATAATTCCCTGTACAAGAATGCCCCTCCACTCAAGACTGAGGCAGGACAACCATGAGCTGAGGCCAGCCTGAACTATAGCAAGATCCTATCTCAAAAAATAACAAAACAAAGCAAAAAAAAAAAAAAAAAAGATCACTGTCCAACCCCTGCCACCTAAACCCTCTCATTCTGTTCATCTTTAACTCCCATTCCTCCTCTATGGCCCAGCTTAATCTATCTTCTGTATACATTCCCTCACCCATGAGCCCATCTGCTCCCCAGCAAATCGTTACTATCCACAGCACTTCAGACACCAGCGACCTGGCACCTGATCCATCTTGGCACAGCACCCTCTTTCAACAAGCTTCTATTGAGGACATTTGACTGATAGATACTTCATTTTGTGTCAGGCAGACAGAAGTTAATAAGATCAAGTCCTTCCCCACAATCTAGCAGGAGAGGCAGGCAAAAACTAAAACAATACCCAAATAATTTTTTAAAATTTTGATAAACATACTAACAAAATAGCTAAAAGCACTAATACTCCTGCTGTCTTGAGACCAGATTAAAGGCGTTTGTTTCAATACTGTACCTCCCAAGAATATTTAATGAACATTTACTGGAATCAACCAAAATATCTTTTCTATTGAAGATATTTAAGAGTAGACACAACTTATTAGAAAACAGCAATCAAACGGCAAAGAAAAGGTTAGTAGCACACTCTTTGACCTTCAGTTACATAACCCTGACCTGAAACTCTGAGTTTGACATTCCTCAGTGGAGTAAGCCAACAAGTCTTCTGAAAATGTTAAAATTACTACGAATGGGTTATTATCTTTGTATCTAGCCAATTACAATCCGTGCATTCTATAACCAAAGCAAGGGTTTGGGCAAAGTTTGTGAGGCAAGCACAAAGTGACTGACTAAAGCCAGAGGTCAGCAACATTACAGCCTAGTTTCTCCACCAGCAAGGGTCAGCATCAACCCTGACAATTTCTATTCAATCCTTTATAACATGGAGTAAGAGGAGTGGGGATTTCTCGGCAATGATGAGATCACAAAGATCTCCCTGCACTTTTTAAAAAAGTCTTGTCTGCTGAAGCTATCAGAAAGCTTTTCTCTTATGGGAAATTTCTGAATTGCTCCACAATTGCACATCTCCCAGTCTTAGTCCCAGGAGAGAGGAGCAAGAGAAAGAGTTCACGCCATAAATCTAGTGATACTGACGTGATTCTCACAAATGCTCCCTGTTCCCATTATTTTTTCCATGTAGGTACCAGATGGCCTTTTTTGTTGGTGTTGTTGCATGTAGATCACAAGCAGAATGAGACCAACAAAGCACATGTTGTAGAAAAGCTACTTCCACACCCCCTGTGCTTGGCCTCCAGACAGCCACGGTGAAAAGCCCCAGCTGGGATCCTGTCCACGCTGCTCCCAGAGGCCCGCTGATGTCCGCTGCGCCTGGTGTGCACAGAGGGAAAGGCAGCTCCAGAGAACATGGACACAGAGACTAGTCTCGTCCTTCTCCTTTCCTTCAGTCATCATGGGTCATAGTGGAGTCACCTTAAGCAACTCAGTGCTACCTATTTACTTCTTCCAACCACACTCACAAAACATACTCACATATCCATGCATCATGGATAAAGTCTAACTTGAAAATAATTGCCTTTATCATCATTTTGGATAATTTTTTTTTCATTTAATGGTTTAGAAACATTTATCAAATGCCAGGCATAAAGATGATAATTTGAAATCACTTATTATATAGGAGGCACTGCATGTTTTTCTGGTAGCACACAATAAAATGATTGCTGCAAACTTGTTGGGTAGATGCCAGCCTGTGCCTATGGGTGCAGTGCTCATTTAGGCTCTGGTGGCACCCCTGCTGGTCCCTGCGTGTTCCTACTATAAGCAGCGAACCTGCTCAGACAGACCCCTTGGGCTTAATAAGCACGAGTGCTGAAAATCTCTCATACAGCTCACCTCAGAGATCTGGGGTCTTAGGAAACACTAATAGCCAGCAAACAATCCTGCCAAAAATGCCTTTTTTCCAGATCTACCAAGTTGTTAACAGATTCACTGACAGGTGAATATTGTAACTATTAAGAAAGAGATTGAAAGTACAGGAAATGCTTCAGACATTGATTTCATCAGTAAAACAGTCCTCCAAAGAAAACAAGGGCATAGAAGGGCTGTTTCCAGAAGTAAAATCTTGTTTTGTTCCCTTAGGGGCAAGAAACAAATGAGCAACCTCAGCTTTTTCGTTGGTAGAAAATCCCATTTCCCTCTACTAAGGGCTCAGATGGAGCAGGGCACTTTCTCAATGAAAATCACATCCTTCCCTTGGAGTAAAAACAAATGGCAAAGAGTGAAAGATTAAAAAAAAAAATTGGCCAGGGATTTAGCTCAGTGGTTCCAGCACCTGTCTTGCAAGCACAAGGATCCAGGTTCGATCCCCAGTAACCACACACCATACTATGGAGACTCATGCCCAGCAGCAACCAGTACCACATACCACAGTGCCGGGCGTGGTGGCTCACACCTGTAATCCTAGCACTCAGGAGGCAGAGGCAGGAGGATTGCTGTGATGTGAGTTTGAGGCTGAGTTCAGGGCCAGCCTGAACTACAAAGTGAGATCCTGCCTAAAAAAAAAAAAAAAACTCCAACTTCAAACTGATGTATGTAAGAAATGAAAAAAGCACACCTAATTCATGGTGGAGCTGTCAGGAGTTCAGCAACTTGAAAGTCTTTCAAATATTTCATTTGTTTGTGTATTGCTCAAAAATTATTTACTTCTGTTTTTATTCCAAAGAAAAATTTCAAGCCCCTCTGTTTAAACAGCCCTAGTGATGTCAATTATAAATGCCTTTGTAACAATGGAAAGAAAGCTTACTAAAGTATTCTTTGTCAATGCATCCATATAACATTAAAAAGCTATTATATTTAATTGAAGTATTTACTGCAAATTAGTATTTGGAAGGTTTTTTAGAAACTATTTGTGTGTTGTAACTCTTGTATTAACCATTAATTTCTGAAAATTAAAAAAAATAGGGGGTTAAGCTTTTGCTAACTGGCCAGCCCAGAGTGCCTAGTGTTATTTGCACTCAGTGACCAAGAAGAAAAACAAGTCCTACTCTTTTGAAAGTGACTCCTTAGTAACATGAGAACACATACCAGCTTCCGCTTCAAGAGAAATTCTGTGCTGAGAAGGGAGAGCTGACAACCCATATCTTAACAGCGTTTATAGGTTAGGTGAGAATTGGAACAGTCACCTTTCCAAGGGTCAAATACAAGTGTGTACTTGAAACTCGCGTTCCTGAATCACAGAGAACGTGAGGTTTTCAGTTCTGATACACTAAAAGCTTACTCAACCCTAGCCCTAAAATGAAACTCAGATTGAGATTTCCCTCCCCAGTAAAATGCCTTTCATATAACCTTGGAAGAACACCCGGTGTGGTCACTGGCACAACTCCAGTAAACAGGATAAAGAGTTCATTCATCACTACCTGTACATTCATAAGAGGCATACGGGTTTCAGGAAAAGGTGCTGAAATTTATTTTCTGCATGAGGGGAATTAAACAGCTGCTAAACTTGATGGTCTAAATTAAGTTAAATGCCATTAGAGACATGAGAATAAAAACAGAGTATTTAACAGAGAGACAGAATGTCCTACTTTGACACACATCTATATCCCTTTCTATCTGTTCTTGGATGATACGGCTATCAAAAGTGGTGAAAAAAATAATCCAGTGTGTGACCAACCCCATCTTTGTGTTTGCAGAACACAGGTAAAAAACTGAAGATGAACACTAAACATAAATCTCAATTAACCAAACTCAATTCCACTGGTTTTTTATTCCACTGTAATTTAATCTTTTAGTCTTCCCTCTTAGTTATATTAAAGTCATATTAACTTTATTCACTAATAATAATAAACCTGAGCTGAGCAGGGAGAGAATTTGATTGAGGAATTTTTAAAAATGTTTTCTAATAAGCTCTGAGCTAGTGCTTACTCAATCACCCTGCATAACCCTCACCTGTGTTTAGAGTGAAGTATGTATCTGATTATTAATTCAACAAGAAAAAGAAATCAAGTTTAGTCCCAGGAAAGGACCCAGGCTGAGCCAATCTTCTGGTTATGGTTCATAGATGGATGAAAAAAAAATTAAATTAATAGGGAAATAAAATGATTAAATTATAGTCTAATATCCTCCTTCAAAAATGTATCTGGGCTGGGAATGTGGCTCAGTAGAACACTTCTGTAGCATGCCCAAAGTCTCTGGTTCCATTCCCAGAACTGTAAGGAAGCAAAGAAAAATGCTGGCAACCTGCTTTATTCTTAGATCACACTACCTATCACACTAACACAAACTGTAAGTAGGGAAAGGAGCAGGGGCTCTTTCTAGCACATTCAAGGCAAATAAGCGAGTAACTGAGCCTGTGTGCCTATAAGATGTGCAACAAACCATCTCTTTTAAGGTTATTTACAGTTTAAGTAACTAAAGTCTAAAAGCATCATTGTGTAGTAAATAGCAAGCTAGTATTTGAGCTCCATACTAAGTCCTCCATATCACCATGTCATTTTGGCTCCCTACTTGCCAGAGTATTGCAAAACCATACTCAACTAGGATATATTAAAAATATGTGAATCTTCGTCAATGATGGTGAACCTTTTAGAGCTTTGAATGATACAAACAGCCCACCAGGGCACATGTGGAACAGGCTCACCACCACTGATCTATGTCATCTAGAGGGAAGTGAATGTTGGGGAACCGGGGCATTAACACAAGGGGCTCAGTTTTTTCATCATTTATGTTAAACTTTCCTATTATAGTTAAATTTTAAAAATATACTTAACTTCTTGGCTGAGGACTTTTAATAAATGCATTTATATGTTGCTTACACATATAAGTACGTGAGTAATAGGTATATGTCTGACTATTTTTTATTAGATTACATTCTTCTTAAAACTGCAATGCAAGAAGAATTGAGATTTATTATGTACAGGTACAAATTCCCTATGATGAATGAGATTATATTTATCTTACATTTTTTTTAAAAAATTTAAAAAACCTGCAATGCAAGAACAAAATGTTACATCTAACCTTTCCTAAAATAGAACCTAAAATTTATCAAGGACATGAGGAAATATGAATGACTAAAAAGAGTACAAATACAATTGTAATATCAAGGATACCTAGCACAAGCCTACCTACCATGCAACAGACTTACAATTAAAGCTTTATTGTTTCATTATTTAGTCCAACATACTCTTATTACAGATGAAGAAGCAAAGATCTGACAGGTCAAGGGCACTGCTGGAGGTCAAGCTACTAGGCAGACGCAAAGCAAAGAGTGCTCTTCAGGTGCATGGCCCCCTAAAGCCAGGCTGTTTTCTGATGACATGAAGTAAGGCCCCTGGTTCACCTGTCCTAGCTTCTGTGTCCACATCTGCACACACAGCACTTCCTCCGGGACGGTCTGTGAAAACTGACATCAGAATAGAGCACAATGCAATTCTGAAGGGAGAGGAGCCATGCTTCTCTCTGAACTTGACTGCACTGTCTCAAGCACCATCCTACCTGTCATGAAATTGTCTATTCTGATGTGAATTCAACCCTTTATTAGATAATATTTCAAAGAAAATAAAAACTACAAAACTACCTGTATATTTCTGTAGGCTGAAGAGAGAGTTCACATTTGCTACTGAGTGGCCAGAGGGACCCAGGTCACACAGCACAAGGTGTGAAACAGAACTTCTCAAGAGAAGGAAAGGTTCAGGATCTTCCTCCTTAATTTCAAGTCTTACCCTATTTTTTGCACGAATTTTTAATTCGGGCAAGTGAGTCTAGGAATGAGTGCAATCCACCTCCTCACTAAAGGGACAGGAGGAAAAATATATATACAATGAGAAGTTTGAATCCACCTACATTCTAAATGCACCATCAAGCCTGGTCTCCCCAGACCAGAAAAAACACTCTGCTCTTTAACTCTGTCCTTTCAAAGAGAAGAACTACTTCTTCCAACTCAGAGGCAGAGATTAAAAATAGAGTCAGAAAAATTTACATTGTTGTCACCTTGGGCTTGGACTGTACGCTCAATGCGTGTGGCCTTGATCTTACATACCTTTTAATTGGCACACCCCCTGAAGTTGTGCTGTTACCATTCTACTCACGAGCCAATTATGACACAGAAAAGTTAAATATTTCATTCAAAGTAGCATGCTGTCCAGAATGTGAACCCAAGAAAGATGCTTCCAGAGTCCAATTTTTTTAAATATGCCATATGCAGCCTTCATATACAAATAGAGATATGAGAAAGGACAGGTTTCTCTATCAATTTTTCAGGAAAAACTATTGCCTTTGTAAAATGAAAATGGAAAAAAATACTGAGTTAGGAATAGATCATCTGAATTCTGTTGGATTTTTCTGTCATCTCTTTGAAGGATGAAAATTATTAACCAAATTGTTTTGGACAAGGCATGCAAGCTCATAGTAAGCTGCTCCAATGAGAGCAAATCCACAGGCAAGTTAATTGAATGACCTCCTTACAGTACCTTCACATAGCAAAGATGACAGATACAGATAAAATCTAGGACTCCCTACTTCCCTTTGCTAACTGGCAGTGACATCCCACAAATGGCTGAGAGAGATGGCTTCCAAGTTTGCCAGGGAAAACCCAGTCTTATGAAGGAAAGGCTCATCTTTGCCCAGTTTCACTAACCTAAACAAACCAAGGAATCAAAAGCAGAAGCAGAAGTTCCGAGCTTGAGCCATACTTCTCAGGTGCAAATCAGTGAGACAAATGAAGCGCCTATGATGTGGTAAATTCTCTTGTCCTACTATTAGCCATACTAGCATTAGTGCATGCTAGCATCTAGGGAACACCCACGGTTGCTTGTGTCCCTTTAAAATGCCTTTTCATGGATGGGTAACTTCAACGCCAAAAATAATAAAAGATTATTTTTAGGGATACTACTGATAAAAGAAGAATCTTCAATTGCCAAACACTAAAAATTAAACAGCTGGAAACTCACACGAAACCCCTATTGTGTTCTCAATATATCAGAACATGGAAACTCTGTTGTCTACCCAAACGATTTCCAACACATCTCTTTTTCACTGCTTCCTAAAACAGAGGCTGAGAAGAGAGAACTTCACTTCCCATCAAACTCTGCAGCCTGAAGCAAGCACCCAGCCTATTACTTTTAACAAGCCTGATGGAATCAAAGACAAAAAAATTAGAAATGCTGAAAAGTACTCATTAAGCTATAATCCTTTAACAAGAATATGATCACCTAAGAATAAAAATGAACCATTCAGACAAACAAGTCTCAGTACCTATTTTCAAGCAAATGAAGTTTACCAATAACAGATGCTCCAAACCTTAAGAGTTGCTCCTGAGGGAGAAACAAAATTATTCAGGATAGGACTAGGGAACTCTCTCCTGTATGTCAGTGTAAGCCTTCAGAAAAATATGTACATACATAATTTAAAACTATGCTTAAATTAAAAATTAAGCAGTATACTATGAACAATAAGAGCATATATTGACAGTTTAAATATTTTAATGCCTTGGTATTGCAGGAGAAAATGTAATTATTAATTTTATGCTTAAACATGTACATTAAAATATCATCAGAGGGCCAGGGATTTAGCTCACTGGTTCTGGCGCCTGTCTTGAAAGTGCAAGGGCCCGGGTTCAATCCCCCAGCAATCATGTAACAATACTGGGCGTGGAGATTCACACCCAGCAGCAATCAGTACCACATACCACAGTGCCAGGCATGGTGGCTCACACCTGTAATCCTAGCACTCGGGAGGCAGAGACAGGAGGATTGCTGTGATGTGAGTTTGAGGCTGAGTTTAGGGTCCACCTGAACTACAAATAAGCGAGACCTTGTCTCAAAAAAAAAAAAAAAAATCGTGAGGAACCATAAATATAAGCTTAATGACAGCAGAAGAAAAAAGAGATGGTGAACAATAAACCTTTAAGAGATCTTTAAAAACATGAGAAAAAATATCCACAAAAAGATAAAAATCACAAATATATCAATAGTTACAACAAATATAAACGGAATCTATGTTCCAATTCATAAACAAAGACGGCCAGGATAGTTATAAAAGATATAACTATGTACTATTTATGAGATGTATTATTAAAAAAAATGATAGGTAATTTAAAGAAGCTGGGCATGGAGGCATAGGCTTGTAATTCCAACAATCTGGGAGGCTGAGGCAGAAGGATCACAAGCTCCAACCAAACTTGGGCAACTTAGGGAATCTGTTTCAAAATAAAAAACAATATAAAATAAAATAAAGGGGGCTATACCTCAGTGAGGAGGAACTGT
>PVIR01045645.1:0-10620 GCA_004026965.1 Petromus typicus
AATCCTCCTGCCTCTGCCTCCCGAGTGCTGGGATGACAGGCGTGAGCCACCACGCCCGGCACTGTGGTATGTGGTACTGGTTGCTGCTGGGTGTGGGTCTCCACACCCAGTATTGTTATGTGGTTACCGGGGAATCGAACCCAGGCCCTTGCGCCTGCAAGACAGGCGCCGGAACCACTGAGCTAACTCCCCGGCCCTGTGTCATATTCTTGTACAAATTCTCAATGTTGAATGTGATCATGATGTGTATGTATAATGTACTAGTAAAGATTTGAATAAAAAAAGAAGAAAGTGAGGCTCTGTGGAGGAAGATATAGCCTTCCTGGTTATACCCCTGGTGACATATCTCTAACCAGGCTCCACTTCCTAGCAAGTCAGCTACAAACTTATCATTGTACTAATCCACAGATGACTATCCTTCCCTATGATTCAATCACCTGCCCAATATGTGAGACATTTGGGAAACATTTTCCATGTAAATTACAATAATCCTTCATCCCATACTCACATAGCAGCTTCTCAGACCTACCCTGCACATGAGTTGAGCATGTTTCTTTAGTTACAGAAATTCCTTAGGTAGATAGTAGAGGTGCTACCACAAGGAAAACTACTTGCACTGAAATGAATCACTTTCCCAGGACATGTCAGGATTCTTTCAATTCCTGAAGGCCCTTTCTATTTCTGTGATTGGAGATCCCTATCCTAAAGCATAGATGATAGTAGAAAAAATAGTGGAAGCAATTCCCAGGCAACTTTATTAATCATTTTTTAATCTAATATCTGAATCAGTGTAACTTTATAGAAAAAAAAGTTTATTTTGTTCACAGTTCAGTGAGTTCAAGTTCCTACAACTGATGATGATCCTGTTAACGACTGAGTCTCAGGACAGTGCAGAACAGAACATTACATGGCAAGAATCAGGGAGTGCATGTGTATGTCTATATTCTCTGGTCTCTTACTTTTTTCTTATAAGACAACCAGTATTCAATCACAGAGGCTCCATCCCGTTGACTATATCTAGTCCTAAGTACCTCCCAAATGATCTACCTCTTAAGCAATGTAGTTGGATTAAATTTCCACCATTTTTTTTTTTTTTTTGAGACAGGGTCTTGCTCTGTAGTTCAGGCTGTCCCTGAGCTCACTATGTAGCCCAGGCCAGCTTCAAACTCACAGCAATCCTTCTGCTTCTGACTCCCTAGTGCTGGGATTACAGGCGTGAGCCACCACACCCACATTGTGGTGTGTGGTTACCGGGGATTGAACTAGGGACCTTGTGCTTTCAAGGCAGGTGCTGGAACCGCTGAGGTAAATCCCCAGCCTAATTTCTACCATCTTAATGAGTCATGACAGAGACTAAATTTCAACACATACCCTTGGGACACACTCAAAAAATATCCAAACATATCTACTTTGTTCACCACTGTGTCTCAGTAGAATGCCAGGGATGCAGCAGGTGCTTAATATACATTTGTTAAATTGGTGAGTAACAACGTATTTTTATTGTTAAGTATTTCATTAATGGTGAACTTATTTGTTCATGAAATATGTTTAAATGATGTAAATATAGTAGTTTGGATTTTACTAAATAACTATGGTACATAATACACATCACATTACTTTGCTTTTCAGACATTAAATTCAGTTTGACTCTCAGCTCTATCAGGCTATTGATCTGTCTATGACAGACCTACACATTACCTTGAAGAGGTCCTGCAGGCCTACTAATTTTTTCTTTATTTTAAAATTCAAATCTTTATTGGTATATTATGAATACACATCATCATCGCATTCAACATTGAGAGTTTGTACCAGAATATGACACAACTTAATTCTCATTTTTTCTCCTTTCCTCTGTCCTGCAACCCCCAACCCCCTATATACATAAGCTTTGTTTCCTGTTTTCTTTATTACCATCACATTCTTTTTCCTGGCCCAGTACTTTTGTTGCCATCAGTACTCCAGCTTCTCAGATCCAGCCTCCTTGAGTTGTATAATACTGCTGCTCTCCTCAAAGGACTTACTGGGGTCCTGTGATCAGGTCTTACAGATTCTAGAGCACAGAATCTCAAACCGTGTATCCCTTCTTAGCATCATCCCACTGTCTCAATGGCAGACACTTCCCATTGGCCCTTTTTTTCATCTACACATATAGAAACCCCAATCTTATCTGTACCAGTACAAAGAGTAGTGCCTATTAGAGTTGATGTGAATCTGGCTGACCCTTTATAATTGTCTTGCTCTGTCACCATGTGATATTCCCTTTAAAAGTATGACCTGCTGTGAGATAGATCAGAGTAGCTGAGGCTGGACACCACTTTCTGACTGCACACCTTGCAACTAGACAGCAAGCTTTACCTTAGAGGGAGATCTGGTGGGGCAAAATTCCCTACATACCTCAGATCTAGTGCAGAAAGATAAGCACTCTGTTTCCAAAATACATAAGAAACCTATAAAGTCTTGTACATACATAGTGTTTCATATTTATCAAGAGATATTTCCATAAAACTATTCTATTTGATTCTCACATGTAAAGCAAGTATTACTTTATCATCTCACAAATGAGAAGCCAAAACCTAGAAATGGTCATTAACTTGTGATCAAATGCTAAGACTAGGCCTCAAATGTAGCATGAGTCACGGACACATGTTATCCACCACCTGTGAATATATAATGTGCTAATCTGCATTAGTCAGTTTCTCTAGGTGAACAGAATCAATAAAATGCATATGAGTACGAGGGGAATTTATTTATTAATTTGGCTTACATGATCAAAGTTTGACTAGTGTCACAGTGTTTGTCTGCAGGCTACAGAGCTGAGGAAATTTGTAGTTAATCAGTCCAAGAAGCTGGAAGCCTCAGAATGAGAAGGATAGATGATGCAGCCCTAGTATGAAGTTGAAGGTCTGGGGAGTCACTGGAGCAAATTTGTACTCAGAGACTGAAGAATCTGGAGGCTAATGACAGCAGCAAAAAAGATACCTGCTCAAGGAAAGTGTAGTGTGTCTCTTTTTGTCCCATTTGGGTTCGCATTCTAAGGGGGGGGGTGTTTCTTATCCACTCAGGTTGCTAACTCTCATGTAAATTGTCTAGGGAAACAGCCTCAGAAACACACACAGAAATGTGATATATACATTTTTAGGCATCTGTCAACCCAGCCAAGGGGAAAACTTAGATTAACTGTCACATATTTGAATGTATTTCATTGATATGTATACTATGTCTACACTCTTGCTACAATTGCAGGGTTGAGTAGTCATGATGGAGAGTACAATACATAAAATGTGTGATGTTTGGCCCCTTCCAGACCACTCCTGCAACCTTTATACTCTTCTGTATAGCCACTTGCATAACTGAAAAAAGAATAAAAGATATTGGACTCAAATGTCTACAGGAACCAGCAATGAAGCCAGCAGTAATAAAGGTGGATAAACCTCCATTGTATAAGTAACTGAAACTAGTCAGTTGGTGGGAACATTCTGTCACTACATGGGAACATGCTATTTAGGTTTCTATGTAAATGTTCACACATGTCATGCCAAGGTT
Organism: Petromus typicus; assembly: GCA_004026965.1. Lineage (NCBI taxonomy): Eukaryota > Metazoa > Chordata > Mammalia > Rodentia > Petromuridae > Petromus > Petromus typicus. The sequence goes on from PVIR01045645.1 coordinate 3,544, forward strand.
TCCTTTTGAGCAAGGTGCACTGCATTTAAAAAATAAACTCTGTTCCTAATATGACATATAATGTATTTAAGAGACAACTAGAAGTAAAAAGCAATAATCTATGAGAGCTCATGGTAATGTATCTGTCGGATATTTTTCTGACCTCTGTACTATGGAGATTCTGAAAAGAAAGTAGGGACAACTAGCTATGTAGTAAGAAAATGAAAAATAGCTCTGAAATTTGGGATGTTCCCAATGCATTATATATGCACTTTATATAAGTACATTATAAACATATGAACAATGACCAGACAAGGCCACCGAGGCTAAACAAACATCTCCTTCGATAAATATGTACTTCCTGAATGACAACTCTAGCATTGATTCAATAATCTTCCTCTTATATAAAGTTTATCAAGATACTTGACTATCAAGTAGTTCTTGTTTTCTGACACTACTCAATCCAGGAATGGCCCCTCCTTCCTGAAATCCTCCCTCAAATTATCCAGCACAAGCCCAAGAACATGTCTCCTCTGATGCATATTTGTATGAGCTACAGCAAGTTAATAATAAACATTGATTACAATTATATTCCAGATTGTCTATGGCTGGTGACTTTGGACAAAAGATAAGGAAATGTTTTGTAAATCTGGGGCTTGGAGTTAGTTTTGAAAAGTAGGCTGCTTAACTTCGAGGATATGAGAGAAAAATGGGAGTGAAGAGAAGAGGAGAAAAAAAAACAAAACAAAACAGGCTGCTGAGCACAAAATGTGTTGGGAGACAACGAATCTCACAGTGTGCCAAGAACTCATACAATGTGCGGTCAGTATGAGAGAGTAAGAAAAGTATAGGGGCAGTGTCACATTGTGAAAGGCTTTGTCTACCAGGTCAAGGATACTGATAAGCCACCCAGAGCGCCAGGAGGATTCTGAAGAGAAAAGGGAGTGCTCACAGTTATGCATTAGACCATCAGGATTTCTTTGAATATCTATGTAGGCAAATCCATAGTGAACTACTTTCTGGAGAAAGAAAAATCATTTGGTCCACTGGGAAGTAGCAGCAGGAGAGGGAAACTGTACCTAATTTAAAAAAAAAAATTCACAAAAATCCAGCTGCTACTAATAATTGAATATTTCTTTCTTTGATTTGTGTTGTTTTGGTGAGCCCCAGAATAGCAGTTCAAAATGTTTAATTGGTTTTCTTCTATTCAATTTTATTAAGCTGTCCTTGGCACTTGAGTTGGCAAATTTAGCAGTATTTTTTTTTTTTAAAGCTGAGCTTGCTTTCTCCAGAAGGTTTTCCTCCAGTTTATTCAGCTTAACTTCTCATATCTGATGCTGAACACCCACCAGCTGCTGGGCATGCAGGCAAAAAAGAAAAAAGTTCACTAATTGTATCTGAAGTTTTCTATTTTGCCTCAGAATATGTGCAGCTCAAAGCAAAACAGTGTGAACAAGTTTCCTTCTGCTGTTGGACAATATGCCCAATAATTAACTTGTTGTGAATGCCGGAAGGTGTAGTGCGGTCTCCCGCAGCATAGCACTACAGAAAAAATCTTTCGCAAAGAGTCTCAGAAGAACTAGACAATGCCACCACTCTCCTGTGTGATTGCATGTGTAATGACCATGGTCGTTGACATTAACTATCTGTCCCTTCCCAGTCTTTACTTTAAAGCAAATGTGCCCAACTTTAACTATCTAACAGCATCACTTCTGCCACTTTCTAATGCTTCACATAACATTTAACGATACAGAGTAGGCACAGAAAACCTCTAGTTTAAACTAAACATTGTTGTGATTGTTTAACTCATCACTTCATTGCAGATTGAACAAAATGACTCAATAGAAGATAATGACTAATTCCCACTGAAGGCTTACCTTAGGCTTGGCTTATCCAGAGCCGACTTGATCTGTGGTCTGTGGTCAGTGGGAGAAACGTGACTGGTTGATCTGGGATGGATAGCCTCATTCGCATATCTAGTTATTGGGCAGGGCAAGAGAAACAATGTTTCTTTCCTCTCCAGCAGTGAATTCTGGGCTGCTTCACATGACAGCAGTGTCCAAGAGCAGCCAAGACAGAGACAAGACCCAATAAGAAAGGATGTTTCAAGTCTCTGTGTGGAATGCACCATCCTGGCATTAGCTGAAACAAGTCACATTGCTGAGCTCAGAACCAGCATGGAAGGGGCTACTCAAGGATGTAGATACAAGGAGGCATGCACAAATACCTCAGCAATTTAGTATATTCATTTTGTGCTCTGCATACAATAATTCATTCACTCCTTCTGAAAACTCAGTCATTCCATTTTACAGTCCTGGAAAATTAGACACAAAATGGTTAGTCTGCTACTAGATTTCATGCTCAGTGTCACAACATATATCACTGAGGGACTGCACCTTACTCTTAACAAAGGAGACACAAGACAGAGTTCTGCATTTCTTCTAGAAATTGTTATCTGTGGAGCTGAGGTCTGCTGCTGGACAGTGACCTTGACAACAGGCTGGAGTTTAGAGCCAAGAGGTTCATCACAGCCAAAGTCCTCATAGACTGCCTTGAAGTTTACCCTGTTTTCTTGCTCTGGGTGGTAATCAGGTCCTATTGTATAAATAAGAGTGAAGGCAATTTTTCTATTACTTACAACTGGAAGCATTTTAATATTTCAATAGCTAAATCAGACACCTTTACAGTTTTAATTCCTGCATGTATAAATTATTATGTCTTGAATTAGACGATTGCTAAAGCTGTTCCCAGTATTAGCATTTATGATTTTAATGACACTGTTGATAAGGGGCATGGTTTGATTGCTGATTATGGTGGAGGGTCTACAGTCTAGTAAAAAGATTAAACACTGGGAAATATTTACCTTTGTTTTTGTATTAGTTTTCTGTTGCTGCTGTAACAAATTACCGCAGACTTGGCAATCTAAAACAAGACCAATTTATTATCTCCCAGTTCTGTAGGTCAGAAATTTAACAAGTCTCACTGGCCTGAGATCAAAGTGTAAGCAGGGACCATACGTTCCTCTGGACTTTCCTCTGCTAGGCACAATCTGTTTCTTTCAGTTTTCCAATTTCAAAAGACCATCAGACCTCTTTGTCTTGCATCTCCCTCCCTCTATTTTCAGTCAGCAAAAGCAGGTTCAGTTTTTTTTTTCCCATCAGCTTCTGAGCCTTATATCCTTGAATCTTGCTCTGACCACAGACACAGAACTTCCCTGCTTTTAAGGACTAACTGGATTAGGTTGAGACTACTGGACAATCTCTGTAAATTTCCTCATCTCAAAGACTCTCCCAGACACTTACCCTGATATTCAAGGCAGCATAGTCACAGTTTCTGAGGATTAATTAAAGTATGAGCATCTTTGGAGTCTCCATGATGCTACTCACTACAGTTTTATTGGTGATTGAATTAATCAGCAGTGAATATATATTGACTCTGTAAATTCAAAACAGGTATATTTTAACACTCCTGTTCACAAAGCTACTAGAGTTTACATCCTGAAAATCTTGAAAGTGCAATAGGAGCAAAAATTATAAAATTATTCATGTCCTATTGCCCAGAGTTATAAACAAAATTATTGTGGTCTGTGGTCTTGGTCAAAACTCCTTTAGCCTCTATGCATATACTACTTTTTGAAAAAAAATGGAATCACACTTCATGTCTTAACTAGCTTCTCTTTTTATGCACCACAAAATTATGAGCAAGTCAAAATTTTCTTAATTGTAAAGATTGGATAGTCCTCCATCATATAAATGCAACTGACTCAACTTTTAATAAGTCCTTTATTATTGTACATTTACACTACTGCTGAATTATCACTTTTATTAATAAAAAGCATTCTTGCACACACATTTGTACACACATGGGCACATTATTAAGTCCAGAATAAAATAGTAGTTAAGATTATAGTTTACAGAATGAGTTTTTAGAAGTAGAATTTTATGCTCCCCTTTAAAGTCATAAGAACAACCTGGAACGGTTGTGAAAATGTCAATTTAGCGACATAATATTTGTCCACAGAGACTCACTGAGATAGAAATGGATGCTCTGCTGTCTTGTTTTGTTTTGTTTTTATTTGTTGACACAGGGTCCGCCTATGTAGTCCATGCTAGCCTAGCATTCAGTACGTTGTCCAGGCTGGTCTTGAACTCATGGTGATTCTTCTATCTCAGTCTGCAGAGTCCTGGAATTACAGGGTTGCCCACCACGCCCAAGGTTGTGCATTTGAAAACAGTCTTCCCATTATTGTTATGCGCAGTCAGTGACTTCTGATTTTATTTCCAATTTTTCTTTTCCCTTTCCTGAAATCCATGGATACTTAAATATAAACATCTTCATATAAATGTCATATCTCCTAAAATAAGCTGTAAATCAAAGTTGGAAAAGCATGTATATTATGAAAGACATGAGTAACTAGTTTCTCTGTCCTACTCAAAAAATTGGTCCAGTTTGTAGCTTAGAGCCTAATTTGTTCACACCTTGTCATATAAATCAAATTATTTCCTCCAAAATTTCCAGCAAATTACAATGCACATATTGAAAACATACTTAATTTATACATATAGATCATTCTGTCTGGTAGATAATGAGAAAGGAATGAACTTTATTGTGCATGTATTATGGCATAGACCAGTCTTAAACACTTTATTGTTTAATTTTAAGAGTGCCATTAAGAAGTATCTATTCTGCTCAATCTACAGATTAATCAATAAGAGCATAGAAACTTTTCTATGAGCTGCAGATGCAGTTATGATTGGATAGATTCATAAAATTTGAGTCCGCATGTCACGCTTTAGCCTTATTTCAATTAGGTACCATTAGAATTTCACTTCTGTAAGATAGTATCAGAAATACTAACAACCATCACTTCATGGTTTGCTCTCTTCCTGCTAATCATTATATCCATTAACATTTTGTTTGATACAGTAAGAGTTTGATGTGTTGCTTATGTAATATAATTGATAAAACCAAACTCAAAGATAATAAATTAATTTTACAAGGTGATGCAGCTGGTAAGTAACAAAGCCAGATGCCAGTCCATATCTCATCTGACTCTGAATCCATAGTCGTAACCATTGTCTTATTCTAATATTAAAGAAAATGTTACTTGATTAAAGCATCCTTGCGAAGCACAATGTGTTAGATTATCATCAGGAAGTATTCTTGTTTCACTTAAGAGCATGGCTAAAATTAATAAGAATGTCAGACAGAACCGGGCTACATGCTAAGGGCTAAGCTAATCTCTGCATAGAGTTATTCCAGACTTACAAAAGGTTCCTCCAGAGGTACTCCTGAATTCTAGTTTCTCTTATTAAAAAAAGTGACTAAAACTAGACTGCTAGGCCAGTTCCCATCTTTTTGCTGTGAGGCCAGTTTTCCAAGGTCAAGGTCTACTACTGCAAGCCCAGACATCTTGCCTGGGCCGGTAAGCCCTATAAGTCAACCTGCCTGTGTCACAGATAGTTTGCTATGCATAATCAAGGCCCTTTAAGTGAAAACTCAGCCAGGGCTGAAGGATAAGGATACTTGAAATCATCCATTTATTATGGAGGAGGGATGACCCCATACATGCATAAAGTGCTTTGACTTTCTTTCAAAAAGAAAAGTAAAATCAATCAGGACATTTAAAAAGTACCTTATGTAGTATACACAATATACAGTATTATAAAGTTCCATTTATCCATCCTTTTAAGCCAGATCATCTATAAGGAAGGAAAAAAAATATCTGCAGAAAGTACTGAAGAAATGTGTTTAAAAACAGAATGTTAAAAGAAAAGTATGATTAATACTAACTGGAATTAAAAGGAGATGAGTGAGTATAGCTTCTCATAAGTCAGTAATTATCACAGAACTTATTGGAGTCTCTATGTTCGTGGAGACTACGTAGTAAGAACCCAGAAATACCTGAGCAGAAACAAACCCCTGAGGCTTTGGCAGTTCTACCCTGAGGTAGTTCTTCCAAACGCATACAGCTTTCAGTTAAATACTCTCTTCACTATATCTTCAGCACTTTTAGCTATATGTAGCACTTGGATGAAGATATTTAAATCGTAAGTTACATAGAAATCCAAGTTTTCCTAAGGGCAAAATTTTCATATTAAGTACTAAGCTTGAAAGATTGGGAGGATTTCATGAAACTGAAAGCAAAAATTAAGTACTGTGGTCCTAGACTGGGTCAACTCTAGGAGAACAAAAGTCTCCAAGTAGATAAGTAGTCTTGTATGATTTTGACTAAAACTGAAACATTTCATAGACTTCCCCCAAACGGTAAGAACTCCAGAAACAAGACTGTTCTGTAGAGCTGTGGAATATTTAAAGATTGATATTAAGCTAAATTTTAAAACACAGATACCATATTGATTAAGGAGAGTAATCTAAATGATTTCGTGTTCATTACTTCCAGAAACTGCTAGTACAAACACAAACTTCACGAGAATTACAAGAAAGACTGACATTTTTATGACTAGTGATTTGATATCTACTTTCAACATTTTAATAATCAGTCCAAAGTAAAATTTGTACTATTGTTATCTTTACAAGTTATACTATCATTGATGGGAGAGTAATCTAGGGGAAATAACATTGGGTTCTAGTGCCAGTTGATTTTTCAAGTATGTATCTAAGAGTTGTTACTTCATGTTGCATCTTTTAATTTTTTTTTAATTATCTTTATTGGTACATTAAATGTACACATCATGATTGCACTCCATAATGGGGATTTGTACCAGTATAAGACACAATTTAATTCTCATTTTTTCCCATAGCTCCACCCACCCTACCATCCCCCCATATATATAAAATTTGTTTCCTTACTTTTTTGTTACAATCTCAACATTGTCCCCTTTCATCTTATTTTACATTGAGCATTTTCTATTTCACAATATATAACATACAATGCTAGGACTCATTTACATCTTCATATTCTCATACCAGAGAAAAGATGCGATATGTATCTATCTGTGACCTATTTATTTCACTTATGAGGATATCCTCAAGGTATGTCCATTTAAGTAGAAATGATTCAAACTTATCATTTTTTATGGCAGAGTAGTACTCCATTCTGTAGAAGAACCACAGCTTTTTTATCCAGTCTCCAGT
>PVIR01045646.1:0-10621 GCA_004026965.1 Petromus typicus
AATTGCACAGAAAACCAGATGAATGTTTTCCCAACAATTTGTACTTCAAAGTGTGCTTGTGAAATAATGTTCATGAAGGAAAAACAAAAATTCAAAGTCTGAGAAAAATAACATGGCAAAATATTAGCTGTGCTTCTTTCTGTGTGGAGGGATTGGTGGTGATTTCTATTTTCTTCTTGATATCTTTACCCATTTCTAATTTTAGAAAGGAAAAGAGAAGCAAAGCAGGTCTACTGACAGAAAGAGCAACAGGAAGGCCCTTAACCTGCACAGCTCCAGCGGCTCAGGAAGCGCTGAGGGCTGGGCTGGCGCTGCTGACCTGAAACTCTGAAGCAGGGCATCCTTCTTGAGGGTCTTCCAGGCATCCACCATGTCCTGCCAGCGGCAGCGGCTGTCCAACTCCATCTGCAGGGTGGCTTCCGTCAGGTTAACATACAGCTGGGCGATGGCCCTCCGGTTGGCCAGCAGCGCGTGGTTAATGAGCTGTGGTCACAGGCAGATAGGGCTCTAGGTGGAGTGGTGCTCTCTCTGATCACAGAAAGGCACAGTTAGTGAGGGGCAGGAGAGGCTGGAAAGCCAGGGAGAGCTGAGAGGAGTCCTGAGGGGCCAGCACAGGAGACAGCAGCCATGGATGGTGACAAGAGGCTTCCTTGAAGGTTGAACCATAATCTCGATTGCATGAGCCTCAACCCAGCTCCAAGGTCACAATGGGTCATTCAATAAAGACAGTGGAAGACACTGAGCACTCTAGTTAGCTGTAAGTGTTCACTGTGACTTACAGATCTGGTAAAAGCAGAGCGCTCATGCATCAGGGGCTGCCCACACACTCTTGCTTTGAGAATAGAGAACCACTGAGGCCTGAGTGAGAAGATCTGCAGTGTCCTCCTTGTGGTCCTCACCTGAGCACCTGGGAATGGGCAGAGGACAGTCCTGCATTGTGCAGCACTATTCTGCCCTTTCACATCTGTCCCCTTCAAATGGAGTCCAGAAGAGCTTCAAATGCCCCGTACATTCCTCAAAGCCCCTAGGGCAGTGAGAGCCCTGCCAGACTCAACCAGGGAAGCCTGGCCCTGCTTTTCAGTGCAGCCTGAGGTTTGGACTTGGGAGCTGGAGGCATCCACAAGTATTTCCTCATCATCTAGGTCCTCAGCCGTGCTTTGGGGACACAGCTATTTACCACACAGGGAATGTGGTACATCAAAGACCCTGAGGCACACAGAGCAAGCAGTGAGCACTATCTGTTCTAGTGGGCGGAATAAGCACATGGCGGTGAAACACTGAAGCAGTCTGGACCCTGCTGGTGCTCACTCTTATGGAGAATCTAAAGTCTAGGATAGTCAGTCACTTTGGGGCCTTCTGTTCTCATCCTCCAACAAGTCCTAGCAGTACGTTCTGTCCTCTCTGATTCATGGACAAGGGAGTTTTAGGCACAATGCCCAAGTTTTTTTGTTGCTGTTGTTGTTTTTTTTTTGAGACAGGGTCTCACTTTGTAGTTCAGGCTGACCCTGAGCTCAGCTTCGAACTCACATCACAGCAATCCTCCTGCCTCTGCCTCCTGAGTGCTGGGATTACAGAAATGAGCCACCATGCCGGCACTGTGGTATGTGGTACTGATTGCTGCTGGGCATGAGTCTCCATACCAAGTATTGTATGTGGTTGGGGGTGGGGGATTGAACCCAGGCCCTTGCGCTTGCAAGACAGGTGCCGGAACCACTGAGCTATATCCCTGGCCCATGGCCCAAGTCATTTGGGACGTCATGCTGGGCAGTGGACAGGAGGATCTGTGTCCCTCCATGCCTGCACTTGTCCAGGGCACAACACCCCAGACCTAGGCCGGCCCCGCTGTAATTCTAAACATTGTCCCTTAAGCTTGCTGTCCCGCTAGGCAGCTGTTACCTGGCCAGCTCTGTTCTGAACAGGCACAGGAAACCCAAAAATGAGCTGTGCCTCTCAGCAGCTAAGAGTCTCTCGTGCAGCCGAGGGAGTCGGCCTCTGCTTGGGCTTTAGAGACACCATGAACACCCACGAGTCTGTTCCTTCACCTGCTGAGGACAGCACCTGGGCCAGCCTGACTGAGGAGATAGGGCCAAGAGGTGGGTGTGGTTCAGCAAAAATGCTGACAGCCACAGGAGGGGAGGAAATACTAGAAAAACTGTGCAGAGCAGGTGGGGCATTGCTTTTGAGGGTGGAGACCATGAAGACCAGGAAGCCTCAAATGTTAGCCTCATCATGTAGCATTTACTGAACTGCACATAGTAGCGGAGTGGGTGCTCAGTCAGACCACCACGTTAGGTGTGCCCGGGTTAAAGTGGCAGGGGAATGCAAAATGTACTTCACAAAGATTTCTGCTGAAAATGCTTACAGTCCCTCAGGCTGTGCTGAAAGACCAACATAAATGGCCTACTGGAATCACTTAGAAATATCACAGATGAGAACTCTAACATTCCTAGGACACTTGGGGCATCCTGGGGTCCTGCTATTTTCCTGTGGGCTGGACCCACCCAGGCAGATCGCTTACCGTGGCTTCTTTATTTATCAGCCTGTACACATCTTGCTGCAAGAGGTAGGTGGTTTTATTTATGATTTCCATGTATTTCTTCAACACACTCTTTAGCTAAAAGTCAAAAAAAGCACCTTTAGGACCAAGCACTACTGTCGGTGACCTTCACTTGTGGGAACACTAACAGGAAGCAGAAGGATATCCATTAACCCTGCAAGATGAAGTCGCCATGGAGCCTGCATGTAGCCAACTCACCTTGGCCACTCTGGAGAACTCTACTGAGAGCAGCATTTCATCCAGTTCCTTAATCTCCTGCTTCTGGACAAGGAACATCTCAGCCACCTTATCCCACAGCTCCAACAAGGTCTGCACAGGAAAGCGAGATCAGGCTGGGGCTACTGGAGTAGGGGTGAGAAGAGCAGGCCAAGCCATGAAGGGTCCCATACTTGGATGGTATAGTCTTCAAGACCGGTGTCATTTTCCACCTTTCTGAAGAGATTGTTAATGTCTTCTTCAGATTCAGCCAGCTTTTTCAAAAAATGTTCCCCTGTCTCCAAGATGAGAGGTTCCATTTCCTGCAATAGGCCAGGAGGGTGATAGCATCAATGTTCCCAAGCAGCACAGGCTCTTCTGGTAACGGGAAAATGCCAGCACAGTACTCTCTCAAAAACCATCCTGCCTAGACCACTACTTGGATCTAAAGATTGCTAATTAACTGACATGTGGAGCACAGCACCCCACCCCCAGTCAATGGTTCAGCCCTCTTTCAGTCCTCTAGCTTCTTGTCACAAGGCAAAGGAGGTGCTGACTTCAGGCCCTGACTTGAAGTTGGCATCCAATAAACACTGAATAAACAAGTGGCCAAAGGAAGGAACCCCCAGTTTACATCAGACAAGGAAAGAGAGGCTCAGGTAGGTTTCCTGACCAGAGACAAGGAGCCCCTGGTTATAGTAATGGTTGCATTTAGTTAGTAATGGTTGCATTTAGTTGGGACACACTGAGGGACATGGCTAACAAATCTGTTCTTGGCACTTCAGGCTCAGGACAGGAAGCATTTAACTTTTGAGCCACGGCAACCAAAGTCAGAGAAGACTTGGCGAAACAGGACTCAGGAAAGACTAGGAAGGGCAAAGGCTGGTCTTGTTCAGAGAATATCCAACTGGGGCACATCATCTAGCCCCTCACTAGCAAGACTGAGCAGCAGGTCAAAAGCTGCCAGACCCAGAGTACAGTTCCAATTTGGCCCCTTCCCTCCATACTCAAGCAAGACATCTGGGCCTTGTAGCAAAATGGGGTAACAGACCTTGACTTACAGGGCGTTTCACGAGTTACAAGCATCGGTAACTAGCACTCAAACATGGCTATTATGAGTCTATCTGCATTTACTCTACATCTTGGTGAGCCATTTCCGACCTCTGCTGAATAGAAGAAGAAGGGAAGCAGGGGACAATGACAAACCCACTCCCAGAATGCCACAGGAACAGAAAGCTGTGGGAGCTGAGCCTCACCATCCCGATCTGTGCGATCTCCTCATGAAAGTTCGCCAGAGCATTGTCATAGTTCTCCCTTTTGCACTTCTCTTGACTTTCAAAGGTGACGGTGCTGGTCCTCTCTGGTACTACAGAGCACAACAGAGGTGATGAGGCTTAGGAAGAGGGCAGTGCTCTCAGGAAAGGCAGGGCGTGGGATGTAGGCAGAGTGCACCTGCACTCCAGGCCTGAATTCAGGTCACCCCCAAAGCCAGGCCAGCAGAGCAAAGGCTCGAGGAAAGACAGAAAAGACGCAGGTGTTCTAAGAGATACAGAGGACAAGATCTCCAGCGTATTGTTAATTACTAAAGCGCTGAGGGTTGTAGCTCAGTGGTACAACACTTATCTAGCATGTGTGAGGTCCTGGGTTGAGCCCCAGGACTGGAAAATAAATAAACAACACATAAATACTGATAAAATTTCCAAACAGTTTCTGTGGAACTATAAAATGAGGGCTTTTAAAAAAAATTTTAGAGGTAGAAATACATACACAGATGCTTTCCAAATTACAACAGTGTTATGTCCTGAAAAGCCTACTGTGAATCAAGAATATTATAATTTGATGCATTTAATGTACCTCACTACCAAATATAATAACTTAGCCTGGTCTACTTTATTTTATTTTTTGGTACTGGGGATCAAACTTAGGACCTTGTACTTGCGAGGTAACCACACTGCCAATGAGCTACATTACCAGTCCAGCCTAACCTACTTTATGTGCTCAGGACACTTATCTTAGCCTGTGATCATGCAAAGTTATCTGACACAAAGCCTGTTTTGTGACAAGTGTTGACTCACATGTAATTTGTCAAAACTTGTATTGAACAAAAGTGAAAATCAAAAGATGGTATAGAGATGCTTTTGCATCCACCATTGTGAAATTGAAATACCATAAATTGAACCATTCTAAATCAGGGACCTTTATAAAAATAATAACCAGCACCCACAGGGCACTTATCACCTAGCAGATGTTGGTCTACTGCCCTCACTGCTCAGGTGACACGGGAGGCAGTACTGTCACTGGCACCAGGGGTGAACAGTCTGGTTGAGCAGGGATTGGGATATGGACACCTGGCCCACGGTCCGCATTCACAGCCCACGCTGTACATGTCCTGCATCCACCTGGGAAGCTGTATACCGTGTGGGTTAGGGGCTTTCTTAAGAAAAGCAATGTTCTTCTGAAAGGGTAGCTTTACTTTCTGTGTTACTTCTCTCTTTTATTTTTCTATAATATGCATGAGTTACTTAAAAAAAAAAACTTTTTAAATCATAAAGGCAAAAAGGAAGCCCATCCTGAGTGAAAGTCAAGCTAAGATAATATTATAAGAGGAAAGAAAATGTAGACTGAGAAATGTCAACATGAAATTAAGGTAAGCAAGAAAATCCTTAAGCCAAATGCTTTTCCTAGAAAAGACCCAGTGTGCAGGCCCACGGCCTGCCCAGCCCCCATACAGGAAAGAATGTGGAGGGATGATCAGGAAGGATGTCCCCCTGGCTAGGGTCCCTCCTCCCCAGGAAGACCTGTGCTCCAGGTTGGGCCTAAGCTCACCGATGGTATCCATGAGGCCCCGCACTTCTCGGGCAGCAATCTGGCTCTCGCTCTCTCGTACTTTTTCCTCTCTGGCTTTTTCCTTTTCCCTGAGCACAAGAAGAGAAGAATAAGACCTGTCTCTTGGCCCCATAGGGGCAGCTCTGGTGCACAGGGGGCTGCGGAGGGACTGCAGCAGTGGCAATGGCTCTGGTTTGCCATGATTCCAGGAATCCCCAGGGTACTTCCCAGTCTGAAGACCAACACTGGCTGGATGTGGCCAGAGATGCTGCCGGCTAGAGACAGGAGACTGAGTCCCTGCCCTCCGAGACACTGTCTCAGCTCCGGTGGTAAACCAAGTGCAGTGTTGGTCCAGACTATTTCCACACAGAGACCCCAAGAATCAGCAGGGTCGTAAACAGCCCAGTGAAAGCTCAGCATATATCCTCATTGGTTCATTCAGTAACCTGGCCTACATGGCAGCTAGGGGAACCTCATTTTCCAAGAAGAAGATGGGGACATAGAGGACCCACTGTCCAAAGCAAAGTCAGGACTCTAAGAGCCCTGACTCTAAGGCCTTGTAACACCAAGGTTTATGGGGCTTGGGTCTGGGAGGGGAAAGCGAGGATCTCAAAACAAATGTCTCAACAAGGAGGATCAAAGAGGTAGATGTGATGTCAACTTTGAAATAAAATCCACGAAAGAATCATGTACAGGCAAGTACTTCAGAAATCCCAGCTTTCTGCTACTAATGCATTCCTGAGGTTCCTGTGTGTCCAGCACTTTGCAGTCATCTTGTGAGTCCTCACTGCCGATCCAGCAGAGAGGAAGACTGCAGGGCTGGGCTGCAGGCACTGGGGCCCAGGTAACCCTGCACAGGGTACTTTAGGCCTTATTATTCCAAGTGCCCTTGACCCAAAGGAACTCCTTAGGGACCCCCAGGACAATGAGAACTCCTGTCACCTGTGGTTCTGAGCTCCTGGGACGTGGAGACTTGGTTAGTACTAATGGTGACCTAACCCCTACCTTGGGCTCGTCTCCACACTCCCAAGATCCTTGCCTCTGTGAATGGGCACAGAACTCACATTTACTGACCAAATCTTTAAGCACTTGCCGGAGGCTTGAAGAAGATAAGGCATGTGACCCTAACCCTTCCATTCAACCCAGCCTGGCCTCCACTAGATCCTGTAGATGTCTAGGCTAATGTCTGGAGTGCGAACTGACAGGAGCAGAGGAAGGAGGGCAGGAATAGCCTCAGAGCTGTGTGAGGAAACCCAGAGGCCAGAGACTCTGGAGACAGGAATGGCAGCCAAAAGTCCACCCAGAAGGAGAGTTGACAGAGTTGCCAGGTGACCTCGTCAAGAGTGGCTGGAGTGGGGAGAAGGCAGATAGCCAAGGGCTCCTGAGCCCTGAGTCAGGAAGAACACTTGGTGTCAGGGAGGCTTAGCGGGGCAGAGAAGGTCAATGTCCGGAAGGAGCAGTGTTTGGGATAGGCTCCTCATTCCTGAAAGGGGAGGCTTATGAGCCAGGAAGAGGCCGAGGGTAGATGAAAGGCCTGGGGTTGACATTTGAGAAGGGCTCCTTGCAGAGGGAGAGGGAGAAGGCTGGAGGAGATGAAGTTAGGAAGGTGAGCCTGTGCCTGGCTCTTCATCAGTCCTTGAAGCCACCCAATGTGGCCCAAATGGAGAGGGAGGTCCTGCCTGTGGCCTCCATTCTGTGTAAACAGGGGGGACTCATAGAGAGTGGTGGGGAAGGTAGAACTGAGGCTGTGTGGGAGGCTGGGAAAGCTGCTGTGTGCCTCAGGGCTGGCTGCTGAGAGGTCCCAGTGAGCTCTGTGCACCGGGGGATTTTTGCCCAGCTGCTCTGGCACAGGTGGGAGGTTGGGGGCTCTCTTGGGTGGGGAGAAGGATGGGGACTGAGGAAGGTGAGTCACTGGGCCTGAGCTGGTTGGAAAGAAAACAAAAGCAGGACAGGCTGTGGACTTCTCAGGAACAGGAGACAGCTATAACAGACAGATATGGATGTGAATTTAGTGCCCTTAGTCATTTCTGCAAGTGAAAACCATACATCTGTTTCTGCCCAGGCCATAGGGAGCTGAGCTTGTCTGTCTGTCCCCAGAAGGTAGCATAGCGCAGTGCCAGGGCCCTCCATGACAAGCGCCATGGGCATCCAGAGCTCCTGACAGATGCTGTAACTGGACTTAGGGATGACAGGTGACCCTAGCCTGATTGCAGGGGAAAGGGGAACCCCCAGGAAACACAAGGAGATATCAAGAGACCCCAGTCCTGGAGGACAAGAGGTTAGCTAGATGGAGGCTTGGGAGCCTGAGGGAGCAAGTCTCCCCACACAGTGGATTCAGACCGACCCAGCTGCTTGTGCCTCTGTACCCTCTCCAGGGCATCCAGCTGAGACAAAAGATGGGGAGAATGTGGGCCGGAGTAAGACAGTGGATTGCCCATCTGTGTGTAAAGGTGCTAAGGATCAGAGGCCCCAGGGGAGCTTCCCCTGGGAAAACTGAAGAGCTGAACGCAGCCCTGGACCTGTCCTTGAGCCACAGAGGGCGAGACGGACAACAAAGGCAGGTGGAGGAGACCTGACTTCCCGACCCTGGTCCCTGGTCAGGGGAGGGGTTGAGCTTGAAGAGCCTAAGAGAAACAGTTCCCACTGCATTCTCCTAAAAAGCTGGGGGAGGGCTGCCGGCTTCCCCTCTTCTTTCCTTTTCTCTCTAGCTGAGGAGTCAGTGGGCAGAAGCCGAAAGTTTAGGAATCTCAAATTCACTTCTGCCCTGGATGGTCATGAGGAAGCCCGAGCTCCCTGCCCACCTCCCATTGCTCCTGTCTCAGGGAATGGCGTCTCTGCTGTCCACCGGCACGGAGGCCAGAGACTAGAGACTCCCTCCCATTTCTAGGGGGAAAGCGCTTATTTATTACTGCCAAGGCCTCACATTCCATGAAGGCTGGGTCCTCCTTCGTGTGTCAGTGCCTAGTTCTAGGCACGAAATCAATAGTTGTTGGGGTGAAGAGAAAAGAGTAAATGATCGTTTGAAGTAGATGTGACTACCTCTCTTCTCAGGGGATGTCCTCAGGTTTCATTCCTACCTGGCATTCTGTGTCCTTGAGGACATTGAGGTGCCCACAAGTGTATGAGGCAGGGCCTGATGGCAGGACCCACCTGGCTAGAACCGGGTTTTCTGTGACCCAGTCATTGGGAAGGCTGTGCATCCACTTCCTGTGCCGAGGGGTCATCGTCTCGCCTTCAGGAATCTCCACCTTTTTCATCACAGGCATCCTGCTGCTCTCAGGATTCACAGACTGCCCAACCGCACGCTGCCTGGTGGCTGCCAAGGCTTGGACCAGCTGTACCTGAATTCATGGAAGACCAGCATGCTCAGCGCTGCAGACTCCCCAGCACCTCAGACTAAACACGTGGGGGCCTGCCACCAAGAAGGCACTTTTCAGAGAAGCCTATACCCTTACTCCCCTCAAAAGAGGGGGCTCCTCCTCCGTTACCCACTATCCACTGCAAGGAAGACATGTTTTTAAAAATTTAAATAAGAATTAAGATGCTCATCTCAGTCTTTTTATTTTAATTTTATTTTTTAAGGTTTTTTTGAGACAGGGTCTCGCTTTGTAGTTCAGGCTGGCCCTGAGCTCAGCCTCCAACTCACATCACAGCAATCCTCCTGCCTCTGCCTCCCGAGTGCTGGGATTACAGGCGTGAGCCACCACGCCCGGCACTGTGGTATGTGGTACTGATTGCTGCTGGGCGTGAGTCTCCATGCCCAGTATAGGTCTGTGGTTACCGGGGATTGAAACCCGGCCCTTGTGTTTGCAAGAGGCGCCAGAACCACTGAGCTATATCCCTGGCCCTCCGTCTTTTTATAATTACAAGGAATTTTTAAAAATAGAATTGCCCAGTAATAGTGGATTGGTTGGATCAATCGGCATGTTCCTTTGACGGACTGTTAGATGTTTGCTAAAAATGAAGCTTACAAAGAAATTTTTCTGACATGAGAAAATGCTTTTGAGACAATAGATAAATATGTCAAATGAAAGTATAAAAGCTATACAGCATGATTTAGATATTTACAACACACAGAAAACAACTGGAAGTCTGCCAGGTGTTAAGAATGGCATATTGTTTACAGGGAACGAGATTAAGTGAATAATTTAGCTGTTCTTTCTTTTGAGTGTTTATAATTTACAAAGATTTTACAAAGGGCATTACTTTCAGGTTCAAATTAGGACTAAAATGCCTATTTAAATAATCAGTAAAAAACTACAGAGAAAGTGTTCAAGGTGGTGGGTTTCTTTTTTATTTTATTTATTTATTTTTTTGAGACAGGATCTCGCTTTGTAGTTCAGGTTGGCCCTGAGTTCAGCCTCAAACTCACATCACAGCAATCCTCCTGCCTCTGCCTCCCGAGTGCTGGGATTATAGGCGTGAGCCACCAAGCCCGGTACTGTGGTATGTGGTACTGATTGTCTCTCCATGCCCAGTATTGTATGTGGTGACCAGGGATCGAACCCAGGCCCTTGTGCTTGCAAGACAGGGGCCGGAACCACTGAGCTAACTCCCCAGCCCGGTGGGTTTCTTAACAGGTTCCTTTTCTCTGTTGGAGAGGACAAGGCAGTTTCAGCAAAAAACAGTCAGGGGCCTTTTACTTTACTGGGGGGGGGGCGGGCTTAGATCCAAAGAACAGCCACCAGCACCCATGAGGCTGTGGATGCCCGCGGACAAGGGCATGAGTCTGCTAGGTGGAAAAGCAAGTTTCAAAACCCTAGAACCGGATGACATCCAGTTTTAAATGATAATTAGAACAACTTTATACACGAGAAAAGACCTAAGGTACCGAAGGTTAAGCCAGCATATTTTTGAGCGCTATAATTTAAATTGAAATTTCAATTTAAGTTTTCTGATTTTCAAGAACAGCTGCCCTAATTCTGTTAGCACATTGTAAACACTAATAATTATTTTAAAGTCAAAGTAATTTCAAACTCCTTATTTCATTAGGTTGCCAGGTAGGAATTCCTGGGGAGTTCGGAGGGAGCAGAAGGGGCAATC
>PVIR01045647.1:0-10621 GCA_004026965.1 Petromus typicus
GCCTCTTCCGGTCCCTGAGAGGGCGCAGCAGGCGCTCCGGGAGGTCCGCCTCTGTGCACTCTGTCTCCAGTTGCGCGTCACCCCAGGGCCACTTCGGCCATGTCTGAGGGTCCCACTGTCTTCTGTCAGAGCAGAAACAACAAAGCCTTTGTCCCAGGCTTTGAGCTACAGAACATTGTGTTGGGAAGTGGGCGAGACCATTTCTTTGGTCTTTTGCTTTTGTGCAGCTACCCGGTTCTGCTCCTGTCCCAGTGTACTGTTTTTTAACTAAAACCGCTCCATTTTTTAATTTCCATATTTCTTTGTTCTCCTCCACAGAACTTCCTCATCCTGTTCTCTCCCTGTCTCTCTGTCTACCTGAGTCTTCCCCCCTCCCTCCCTCCCTCCTTCCTTAGGGTTCATTCCAGGGATAGTTCAGGCCTGGAGTTAGCCACATGCTGAACTCTGAATCACCCTTCCTCTCCGAGTGCGAGTGTCCTGTTACTTAGCTCCTTCCCTTACCGCGAGGCCTCTGCCTGGCTACAGTTCTCTGGCTTCCGAGTCAGCTTCTCCTGAACCCTTTCTCCAGATTAGTCAGCCATGTCTACGCTTGTGTTCTGAGACCCACACTATGACCTTCCTCACATTTACATTCAAGGATGCACTTCTCCTTATAGAGATGTTTAATAAGGTCAGTGTTGGGTTAAGCGTATTTAATGTGTTTCACGCAAATAAAGGTAAATCTGGTCTTTTTTAAGACAGCATGTTGAGTTATAATCAGCCTGAGGAGGGGAAATGGAATTAGCTAAGGGGATTGGTAGCACCAAAGTTCTCGTCTGTGAGAGTAACTCTGGAGACATCCCCATGGAGAGTCAAGGAAAAATAATTACTCTTGAGAAACATGTTTGAAAACTACTCCACCAAAACGCGCAGTAGGAGTGAATTTTTTTAAATTAAAATCACAGAATTTGAGGGAGAAGTTGATTTCTTTTAGGGAAAAAAAATGTTGTTTCAAAAGAAAAATCCCTTCGGGGAAGAAAAACATTGGCTGCTGTGGAACTTCAGGAACAAGCAAACCGCAAATATTCCAGGCCTTGTGCGGCCGGGCATCCTGTGGGCCTCTCTGCGGTAGGGAGTGAGGATGCAACATCAGAATCTTCACAGGGAAGGAGCAAGCATTTTGATTAGGTAGAGGACAACTGAAAGATGATGTGGCTAAGAGACAGCAGGCCCATTTTTTAAAACTCACATACTTCACCACACATTTTTTTGTTTTGTTTTGTTTCACTTCTGTACGGTCATAGGCCCAACAGCTTAATTATCCTTTCCCAGATTTATTTCATTTGTCTCTCCCTTTGGTAATGCATATTTTAGATTGATAAGAGCTACCTACTTAGCCTCGGTACTAAAATTCATTTTAACTCCAGAAGGACTTTACCCCTGCAGTGCTAGACTGTTAGTCAAAGACCAGGTAGCAACTCTCCAAAATGGCAGCCAAGAGAGAGTACGGCACGCTCCACAGAAGAATCTGTGAATCCGCGTTGGGATGCTGACCAAAAAATCATTCTAACTAGTTCCTAAAACATAAGCTATAAAAACTGTATGATCTTTTTAACTTTTAAAGCTAAAGTACTAACTTCTCAGGAGTAATATAATCATGTCCTTTAAACAGGACTAATAGAAAATAAAAAGGGAAAAAATAAAATATTCACAAAAGTATAAAAGCAGAGGTTTCTAACCCAAAATAAGCTTGAAAATGGGTGTCATGGATAACTAGATTGGTAAGAGACAAGAACATATCCCCAGAGACAAGCAACTATGTGTGTGTGTGTGTGTGTGTGTGTGTGTGTGTGTGTGTGTTACTGGGGATTGAACCTTCACATTCCTCTTCATTACCAGACCAGATTTGTTTTGTTTTGTTTTTTTGCATCAAGGTCTTGATAAGTCACGAATTCGGCTGGGTTCAACCTTGGGATCCTCCTGCTTCAGCCTCCCAGAGTGAAGGAAAGAAAAATAAAATTTCTAATCAAACAAACAGAAGTGACCATTAAAAATGATACCAGCTCAGCTACAAATAAACCCAGGAACATCAAAAACAACCACAGTTAATAACAGGTAATGTTTTTTGAGTGTGTGATGTGTCCCTGGAGCTATGAGTCTTTTCCATCCTTTTCCCTCTTGTTGTCCTCATACTAATCAAATGAGTCAGCAACATATTTCTGACTTTCCAGATGAGAAAGCTGAGGTTCAGAAAGGTTACATTACTTACCCCACGTCACACGATAGCAGACTCGTACCTGGCAGTCTGAATGCAGAGCTCCTAACTGGAATGTGACCCTGCCATCCACAGTCAGTGTCATTTGTCCACTGCTCAGTCTTCCTTGGGGCGTAGGAGATTTGCCCATGGCTCTGGGCAGCATGACCAAGCGTTCAGTCCAGAGGCAGCCATGCCCTCTCCCAGCCGTGTCTTTAGGCTGGATACACACTGGTCATAGAGAAAACGAAAGTGGAAAAAGCTAGTAGAAAATGCAATTTCCCTCTATTTTCTTTGTCTTGGTTCCCTACAGAATGAGCCAAGTCATACCTCCTGCCTATATGTCTTGGTTTCATCAGGGACTTTGTCAAAGGTGATTTGGCCTGGGGCAGGAGAGAGCTGGCTGGGTGCTGACTCACCCCACTTTACGTCACTGGCTAGTGGCACTGTCTGCTGGATGGACTCTTGGGTGAACAATAACCTGTAACTACTATCTTCTTGAGGAATTCTTTTCAAAAGCAATAATTTGAAAGCACTGGAAGCATTGGAAGGCTAGCCAGTGTTTATGCTGAGATTTTTCAGTATTTGTTTTGCAGCTTTCCAAGGAATCCCTCATCACAATAACAGGTACATACAACCATCTATAGTCCTATTTCAGCAGATCCTTTTTGCATAACTGTAAGACCCGTGACTTTCTCCCACCTTACTGGTGCCTCAGTATTGTGTGGGAATCTCAGACGCTGCCCATCATCTCTTACCCCTCTGGCCTCCCAAATTCAGAGATGCTTTGCTCCTAGAAGAGGGAGCCTCCCCGCCTCCTTCTGCTGCATTGCTCTAAGGTACAAATGAGCCAGATCCCTTTCCAACCTCTTTCTGCCAGACTCCTGGCTCAGAAGTCGGACATACCTTCTTCTACACTTTTACCTTGACAGTTAGGGGCTGAACCAGCTCACATCTCCCGAAGCCACTTGTGGAAAACAGTATCCTTCCGGTTGCTTGAAGCCTTCGCTTCTTCTCATGGAGCTCAGGCTGGGAAGAGACCCAGAACCCTTTCTACATCTGGCCCTCCAGTCTTCCGCCCAGACAGCTGCTCCCAGATCTTTCTCCTGGCCTTCATGCTTGTGAAAGCACCCAAAGTGGGTGAGTGAGTGGGAAGCCACCATCTCATCAGGAGGGACCTAGCACTAGCCCAGATCCTATCTTCTCTCATAAACACCATCAAACAAAAATATTGAGGGGACACTTGGACATCTTTAACAGAGTAAGGTTGTCATGTGAAAAGAGAGAAAAGTGGCATAAAAAGCCATTCTCATATCTGCACACTCATCTGAAAGTTGTTTGTCAAGGAAAGAAAATGTCTCGTACCTTTACAGAGCCTATGGCCTTCCCTGGGGAGTAGTAGACTGACTGCCCTGCATGTCACGTCACCTGTGAAATCAATGGTCCGAGGACAACTGAGGAAGACACCAGTCCATTGCTTAACCTCGAATTTGAACAAGCCACTGAACTTCTGAGTCTTATCCATCTCTTTAAGTTAAGTAGGGATAACTACCACCTGATGGGTTTTTTGGGTGCAATGGAAACATCCCTATTTTTTTTTTAATTGTAAGTGTCAGAATACAATTATTATAATAGCTCTTCAAAGGAAAAAGTGGGATGGAAGTTGTGATGGGGTTAGAGGCGGGTGAGAAGAATGGTCTCCAGCAGGTGTGGCATGTAGCTGGTGTGTCAGGCCCAGTACTCCCCACAGGTTCAGAGAGAGAATGGGAAAATGAAGGAAAATGAAGATGCTCTTTATCTGGACTGAGATTTGTGTGGGACTCCTGGACACTCTTGCCAAAGCCCCAGTGCATCTTGGGAATGGAATCAGAGATATTCCTGCCTAGTGCAGCTCCTTAGTTAAGGAGCTTTGTTAGTTAACCCATATGCTTCGGTGCCTCTCCACCTTCCTAATCCACCATTCTGGGGTGTGTGCACATGTATGAACACACACATTTACAATACTCAACCCAAGGCTGAGCTAGGCCAAGCCAGCAAAGCCAAAGACTCCTCCCTCCTCCACCAGCTGCCGAGCTCTTTCCCCTGGACTTGTTTTATGCAACACCCTTGCACCCTTCCCCTAGTCGACAGAGATTTTTCTCATTGACTGGAAGCTGCAGGCAACTCGATGTTTTAACCCTGAGGTCAGGGGTAATGTTGGGGTGGTGGGAATGGTGGGATCTTTGCTTTGGAAAGAGCCAGTCTAAGAGACTAAGTAAAAGTCTAGGAAATCATCAAGTTTGATAAGATTAAATTGCTTTGTAGCGGCTACTAAAATTATCTAGTGGTAGGATTTGAATATTAATAGCAACAGATTTATCCACTTTCAAGAGTTTTTGCCTGTTTTTGGAATGGTGCTGATCCCAGGCCTCTCCCTTCGTAGTGCTCCAACCCTGTCGAATCCCCAGCCTTTCCTCTCACATGCACAGTTTTCTTAAAATTTGACTTTGAGACAGTTTGACCAAACTTTTGATCTCCAGCATGAGTAGCTGGGCTGCTGGCATGTGCCACTGCATCCAGCAACAGTGCTTCTCAATATGATGCAATGGACGCTTCCTTGAGGCTTCTGGTGGACACATGGACCTCCAGAAGAGTTCAAAGGGCAGCATTTTAGCTGTTCGTGTCGCAAGAGAAGGCATTTTAAAAATGTGGAGTCATCGGTACCCTCTCAAATATCAGGTACTTCCCTAGCCCTTCCTAATAAGGACAATGGGTGACATCTTGAAGCCCCTGTGCTAGAAAGAGTTCTGCTCAATAAACAAGGAAACCGCTTGGATGGACTGGAATTCCAGTCCATGAGGCAGCAAGAAGGAATGCCGGGTAAGCCCCTCCACTCCCAGTCCAAGGCGGCTGGGGTGTGTGCAGCTCTGTCCTTCCCTTGTGCCTCACCCATACTTCCTTTGTGTTGTGTAAAAGCATTTCACAATCCCCTCGAGAGGTGGGAATACAGAAGTGTGGGCAGCAGCGGTAGAAGTGCAGCTGCTAAGATGTCATTCTCACTAGAATCGTGACCATGGGGTTGCTGTGTTGAGGCACAAGACTTCAAGTGTACATACAAAAGAGAGCCTTGAACGAAATCCTGCCCTCTCCTCTAGGACGTAGTTAATGTTTAGCAAAGTCGTCCAGGTAAGCATGATTCCTCTCTGAAAGGAAGGAGCCAGTACAGATGGGATCTTAGGCACTCAACAGACAGTCTCTGAGAAACTTTGGGATGATTTCTGTGGCTTTTTCAAATTGCACACAAACAACTGCCTACCACACAGGCGAGGCTGGCCTCCGGGAACGTGGATGTACAGCTAGTGTATAATGGGAAGTTTGCTTTGGCAGACCAGGGAGGCAGCGCCTGCCTTGCATCGCAGCACATTTAAGAGGGTGGAGTATTTTTCTTTGAGGCCAAGGTTGGCACAGAGAACTTCCTCTCTGAAATTTTGTGCCAGATTGAGTGTTCTTGCAGAATTCGTCCCCTTCAACGCCCTCCCCTCCCCATCTTTGGTCAAGTGTCTAGAATTCTGGCCCATGTTCCCGGGGTGGTATCTGCCCCTTCCTGACGCAGTGAATACAAAGATATTTCTTGAGTGAAATTTACGAGCACATTTCTCCCCTCGACAAGAGGAATGAGCCCCAGAGATTTCCTAGGGAGAGAGAAAAGCTTCCAGATGCGGGGCTCCCTATATCAGTGTCGTCCCACCCCACCATCACCACCACCTCTGACATTTCCTAAGTTCAATAATTACGCTGGACATATTTACCCTGAGGAAGACTCACAGCTTTTACGAGACTTCACTAAAATTTCCATGTCACAAATGCATCTGTGTCTCTCCGGCTGGGCTCCGCACAACATCTACCTTTCCTAAAGCTGCCCCTCTGAGTTCCTGAGTTCCAGCTTTGTCTAGAGACTAAAGAAAATTGGAGAAGGACTTCGACACTTCTGTCTGTTTCCTAAGCTGAGATGACACAGGAGGCAAAATAGTTAAAGAAAATAATCTTCATCAACTTTTGAAATTTTAAGGAATTACTCTTGGTCGTCTGTAAAGGGCTATTGAGAAGAAAACAACCAATGTCAAGGCTTAGTGAACTTCCACGTGGAAGGATAGTTTTATATTTTTAAAAATATCCTAATTGGTAGATTATTCTAGAAAATTATTTTCCAGGGCTAAATTTATAAAACTTATAATGTAAAAATTTTCTCCCACCATAATCAAAATTATGTGTAAGAGATACTTAGCTTCCATATGGAAAATCACTATCAGCCACATTATTTGAAAAAAAACAAAACATTTTAGAGACGTAGTTATCTATTTCAGTATAAAACACTTCTCTTTTGCATCTTAGACTGGGCCTAAGAGATCCTTTCAATAATCTTACTGTGCATTCTTTTTTTTAGACAGGATCTCCCTTTTGTAGTTCAAGCTGATCCTGAGCTCACTATGTAGCTCATGCAAGCCTCAAACTCACAGCAGTCCTCCTGCCTCTGCCTCCTGAGTGCTGGGATTACAGGTGTGAGCCACCACGCCCGCGTTTGTGGTGTGTGGTACCAGGGATAAACTCAGGACCTTGAGTTTATAAGGCATGCGCAGAACCACTGAGCTCAATCTCTGGCCCTGTGCATTCATTTTTAACCAGACTTGGAGACCCTTCATGAAGGTAAAGGACTTGACTCATCTTAATTCTATCAGACACTAACACCTATGTGAATACTGCTGTTCCTCAGTGAAGAGCAGTGTGAGAGCCACATTCTGCATTTCTGACGTGCTGCCAAGCAATGTAGACATTACTAGTCTTCAGATCGTTCTCAGTGGTGAAGGGGCAGAATGCAGAGTACCTTCCTTTCTCTGCGTGCCACACAAAGGGTGACACGTGTGGGTCTTGGTGTTGTCACATAAGCCCCAAGAACACTGGAGATATGGTAGGGGAACTGGACCTTCTAGACGTACCGATGGCACACGTTTAGTGTGTTCAAGTATTTTAATCTATCTAAGTAACAGGCTAAATCTGCCTAGATTCAAAACCCTGGCTAATATGTAACATAATGTTATATAACATAAATGCATAAGCCCAATAAGTCTAATAACTGTCCCAATCAAGTTCTCTTTAAGAACTATACTATTCTCCTTTGTTATCTCTTTTCCTTCATGTTTTTATTTTTAAAAAATTTCAAGCCTGAAAGTCAAAAGACTAATATAAACTTTAAACCCTACCTCTCCAGTGTTTTTGCACACAGACATGATAGTTATTTCACTTATTTTAATATTTCTGTACAGTGTGAAAATAACTCCCACATCTTCTTGTCCTGTCGGTACCATCTGTCTCCACTGCCAGGTCCAGCTGCTAACAGAATCCCTGACCAAGGGAGCCCTGCGTGTGCGGGAAACCGGGACAACTCGGGATTTCCCAGAATTTACACCATCAGATTTAGGAAAGAGATAACAGTTTCCCCTTATGTCCATCTCATCACCTCCCTTTACATCAGCGATGGTGAACCTTTTTGAGCTTTCATTGGTGCAAACGGCCTGCTGCGATACAGGTGCCATAAGTTCACCATGACTGCTTACACCTTCCTTAATAAGCTCTGAGAAAACCTCCCAGAGATCATCACTTCAGAAGGGGATTCCAGGACAGAAAACAGAGAAGGACATTATGCTAAACTAAATACAAGTAGAAAGTAAGTTTGTTTCTTCGTGAGTTCATATTTAGCCGATGAGGACTTAATAGCTAGATAGACAGGACAAAGTTTCAGTCTATTCCAGTGTGATTAAAATGATGGCCTGTGCAGACTTGGTGTCACTATACAAAAGATGTGTTAATGCTTGTTTAATATGTACTCGTCTACCTTTTTATTTATAAATCTCCAGAAATTAGCCCCCAAAAGGTCCTTGAGAGGTAATTTCTGAACCAGGTGCGGTGGTGTCTGATGTAACCTCAGCACTCTAGGAGGCTGAAGCAAGAGGATCCCAAGTTGAAGCCCTACCTGAGCAACTTAGGGACTTAGTGGAACCCTGTCTCAAATTTTAAAAATCTTCAAAAGGAGCTGAGGATGGAGCTCAGTGTGAAGCGCCTAGGTTCTACCTCCAGTACTGCGGAGAAAAATACTTAGTGAGGGCTTCCAAGAGAATAGCCCATGTATTTTCCTGGACAGTCATATGCGTATTTCCACTCTGTCCTCACTTTGCCGGAGGGAAGAACACACACGCATTCAGATGGAAGACCCCCACCCCTGCTCCATGCACTTCTCGGTCTCTGCCCTCCAGCAGGTGTCTGCTGAGCCTCCGGCCTGGCCCTCTCACATCCCACAGCTCAAATGAGACCAGCTATGACTGTTAGGAAGCCTTTGGAAGGCTGTCATTGATGAAAGCACAACACAAATAGAAAACATAACTTACAATTGCTACTGAGTCAGTTAGAACTAATACACGCAAGTCCTTCTTCAGCTCCTGGTAGTTCTTCGTGATACAGAGAGATTGAATATGACCAGTGGAAATCTAAGCCAAACTGCCCCATTACCTTTAAAAAGGGATCCTTTCTTCCTGTATCTGCCACATGCCCTGCCTCAGAACTAAGCTCGATCCAGAGTGAAGGACAGTGGATCATTAGTCTATTTTCTGTTGCTATAACAAAATACCTGAAGCTGGACATTTTCTAAAGAAAAAAAGCTTCTTGCCTAGCTGACAGGAAGTTGATAGGCCACAATTAAGCTCTCCATCAGTCTAGCCCTCAGGAGGGCCACCTCAGTAGCTTTCCAACATGGCAGAGTGCATCATAGTGGGAACAAGAAGAGATCACCCAGCAAGACAGGAAGCCAAAGGAGGATGCCATGGCCAGCCTCGGTCTTTTATATATGAAGATTTACACAACAATCCCAACGTTAATCTCCTAGATGCACACATCCCCCAGTGACTAACTACTTCAGCCTAGTTCTTTTTTTTTTTTAATTGAAATCTTTATTGGTACATTACATATACACATCATGATTGCACTCAACAATGAGAATTTGTGCCAGTATATGAACAACTTAATTCTCATTTTTTCCCATATCCCTACCTACCCTATCACCCCTACCCCCTATATACATAAACTTTGTTTCCTTTTCAGCCTAGTTCTTAAAGTTTTCACCTCTCAGTGTCACCCTGTCAGGAACCAGGGTTCATGTTGTTGGAACCAATCCAGGTGGAACAAGCCACATCTAAAACATAGCCATGGGCATGTAAATTCTCCTTAGGAGCTGGGCACAGTGGCACATGCCTATAATCCCAGTCCTCAAGAGGCTGAGGCAGGAGGATCACAGCAAGATTGAGACCAGCTTGGACTACATAGTAAATTCAAGGCCAGCCGAGAGTACATAGTGGTTCTCTGTCTCAAAAAACGAAATAAATAAGTAAATTCTTCTCAGGAGAATGTGCATCTGAGTTCTGAATATGTAGAGTTCTCAAATGCAAGAGTTGTTGGGATGTTTCCCATGTGGGCTGAACCAAACTTGTTTCAATTCATTTTCATGTTTTTAATTTTTGTTGTTTTACAGCATGAAACTCAGCCTGTTTAGCTTTCTGGCATGATTATTACCAACTGAATCATTATGGATTAAAATTTTTCTTTTCATACAGAAAAAAGTCTATATTCCCATACTGGTAAAAGAAATTTTTTCAAACTACAACAATACAGAACCTTACTGATGTGCCTCACTGACGTTCCTAAACAGACCAGTTCCCTAAGCACCTGCGCTGTGTTACTTCCCTGCGTTGGGCTCCACCCCAGGGGTGAAAATCAGCTTGCTCAGAAAGATTCATAAAATCCCACTCTGTCCCCTGGGGCAGACACCACTACATGTCCCCTGGGGCAGACACCACTACATGCTACAACAGCACCCCAGCTACTTCAAAAACGCAAGGATCGTTCCCACTAACCACGCTGTAGTACTTACAGAAAATGATCCCAGCTCTTTCTATTGCTCTGCAGTGGTTTCCTCCCCAACTCCACTCATCCACATTAGCATATGGCAGCAGATTTTACGTTTCAGAACAGATTTTAAAGGAATTGCTAGGAAAGAAATGCTTCGGCTAAAGGAAAAGCAGTACTTTGCTTTTTCTTCTTGTTTGTTTTTGTTTAAGAAAATCACAATGAGGCCAAGTAGTACCCACAACAAAATCTGGGGAAATTTTTTTTAATAGCTGCTTCAGTAGAAGTACAAAAATCATTTGTCACATAAAATCCTGTCTTGATCATGCAGGATTAAAACTTCTAAAACTTGAAACAGAAGTTTGAGCTCAGAAATTGGAATTCTTGAGGAAGAAATGGAGGAGTAAAATGTGAAAAGACAGATCCTCTTAGATGAAACTTTTACATATGGGAGAGGAA